>CAIGQS010000522.1:0-25501 GCA_903798195.1 Danio kyathit | reverse complement strand
GGTGTTACTGTATATAATAGAATAATTATCAGACATGAAACACCTGGGATCAGGACAGGTATCTGGTGTTACTGTATATAATAGAATAACTATCAGACATGAAACACCTGGGATCAGGACAGGTATCTGATGTTACTGTATAAAATAGAATAACTATCAGACATGAAACACCTGGCATCAGGACAGGTATCTGATGTTACTGTATATAATAGAATAACTATCAGACATGAAACACCTGGGATCAGGACAGGTATCTGATGTTACTGTATATAATAGAATAACTATCAGACATGAAACACCTGGGATCAGGACAGGTATCTGATGTTACTGTATATAATAGAATAACTATCAGACATGAAACACCTGAGATCAGGACAGGTATCTGATGTTATATAATCTAAAATTATCATACATGAAACACCTGAGATCGGGACAGGTATCTGATGTTACTGTATATAATAGAATAACTATCAGACATGAAACCCCTGGGATCAGGACAGGTATCTGATGTTAAATAATGTAAAATGATTATACATGAAACACCTGAGATCAGGACAGGTATCTGATTTTACTGTATTTAATAGAATAATATCAGACATGAAACACCTGGGATCAGGACAGGTATCTGATGTTAAATAATATAAAAATGATCAGACATGAAACACCTGAGATCAGGACAGGTATCTGATGTTAATGTATATAATAGAATAACTATCAGACATGAAACACCTGGGATCAGGACAGGTATCTGATGTTACTGTATATAATAGAATAACTATCAGACATGAAACACCTGGGATCAGGACAGGTATCTGTTGTTACTGTATATAATAGAATAATTATCAGACATGAAACACTTGAGATCAGGACAGTTATCTGATGTTAATACAATAAAAGTGATCATACATGAAACACCTGAGATCAGGACAGGTATCTGATGTTACTGTATATAATAGAATAACTATCAGACATGAAACACCTGGGATCAGGACAGGTATCTGGTGTTACTGTATATATAGAATAATTATCAGACATGAAACACCTGGGATCAGGACAGGTATCTGGTGTTACTGTATATAATAGAATAACTATCAGACATGAAACACCTGGGATCAGGACAGGTATCTGATGTTACTGTATATAATAGAATAACTATCAGACATGAAACACCTGGGATCAGGACAGGTATCTGATGTTACTGTATATAATAGAATAACTATCAGACATGAAACACCTGGGATCAGGACAGGTATCTGATGTTAAATACAATAAAAGTGATCGTACACGAAACACCTGGGATCAGGACAGGTATCTGATGTTACTGTATATAATAGAATAACTATCAGACATGAAACACCTGGGATCAGGACAGGTATCTGATGTTACTGTATATAATAGAATAACTATCAGACATGAAACACCTGGGATCAGGACAGGTATCTGATGTTAAATACAATAAAAGTGATCATACATGAAACACCTGAGATCAGGACAGGTATCTGATGTTACTGTATATAATAGAATAACTATCAGACATGAAACACCTGGGATCAGGACAGGTATCTGATGTTACTGTATATAATAGAATAATTATCAGACATGAAACACCTGGGATCAGGACAGGTATCTGGTGTTACTGTATATAATAGAATAATTATCAGACATGAAACACCTGGGATCAGGACAGGTATCTGATGTTACTGTATATAATAGAATAACTATCAGACATGAAACACCTGGGATCAGGACAGGTATCTGATGTTACTGTATATAATAGAATAACTATCAGACATGAAACACCTGGGATCAGGACAGGTATCTGATGTTACTGTATATAATAGAATAACTGTCAGACATGAAACACCTGGGATCAGGACAGGTATCTGGTGTTAAATAATATAAAAATGATCAGACATGAAACACCTGAGATCAGGACAGGTATCTGGTGTTACTGTATATAATAGAATAACTATCAGACATGAAACCCCTGGGATCAGGACAGGTATCTGATGTTAAATAATCTAAAATGATTATACATGAAACACCTGAGATCAGGACAGGTATCTGATGTTAATGTATATAATAGAATAGCTATCAGACATGAAACACCTGGGATCAGGACAGGTATCTGATGTTACTGTATATAATAGAATAACTATCAGACATGAAACACCTGGGATCAGGACAGGTATCTGATGTTACTGTATATAATAGAATAATTATCAGACATGAAACACCTGGGATCAGGACAGGTATCTGGTGTTACTGTATATAATAGAATAATTATCAGACATGAAACACCTGGGATCAGGACAGGTATCTGATGTTAAATAATATAAAAATGATCAGACATGAAACACCTGGGATCAGGACAGGTATCTGGTGTTAAATAATATAAAAATGATCAGACATGAAACACCTGAGATCAGGACAGGTATCTGATGTTACTGTATATGATATATAAAGTATTTAACACAAAACCCCTGGGATCAGGACAGGTATCTGATGTTAAATAATCTAAAATGATTATACATGAAACACCTGAGATCAGGACAGGTATCTGATGTTACTGTATATAATAGAATAACTATCAGACATGAAACACCTGAGATCAGGACAGGTATCTGATGTTAAATAATCTAAAATGATTATACATGAAACACTTGAGATCAGGACAGTTATCTGATGTTAAATACAATAAAAGTGATCATACATGAAACACCTGAGATCAGGACAGGTATCTGATGTTACTGTATATAATAGAATAACTATCAGACATGAAACACCTGGGATCAGGACAGGTATCTGATGTTACTGTATATAATAGAATAATTATCAGACATGAAACACCTGGGATCAGGACAGGTATCTGATGTTACTGTATATGATAGAATAATTATCAGACATGAAACACCTGGGATCAGGACAGGTATCTGATGTTACTGTATATAATAGAATAATTATCAGACATGAAACACCTGGGATCAGGACAGGTATCTGATGTTAAATACAATAAAAGTGATCGTACACGAAACACCTGGGATCAGGACAGGTATCTGATGTTACTGTATATAATAGAATAACTATCAGACATGAAACACCTGGGATCAGGACAGGTATCTGATGTTACTGTATATAATAGAATAACTATCAGACATGAAACACCTGGGATCAGGACAGGTATCTGATGTTACTGTATATAATAGAATAACTATCAGACATGAAACACCTGGGATCAGGACAGGTATCTGGTGTTACTGTATATAATAGAATAATTATCAGACATGAAACACCTGGGATCAGGACAGGTATCTGGTGTTACTGTATATAATAGAATAATTATCAGACATGAAACACCTGGGATCAGGACAGGTATCTGGTGTTACTGTATATAATAGAATAACTATCAGACATGAAACACCTGGGATCAGGACAGGTATCTGAAGTTACTGTATAAAATAGAATAACTATCAGACATGAAACACCTGGCATCAGGACAGGTATCTGATGTTACTGTATATAATAGAATAACTATCAGACATGAAACACCTGGGATCAGGACAGGTATCTGATGTTACTGTATATAATAGAATAACTATCAGACATGAAACACCTGGGATCAGGACAGGTATCTGATGTTACTGTATATAATAGAATAACTATCAGACATGAAACACCTGAGATCAGGACAGGTATCTGATGTTATATAATCTAAAATTATCATACATGAAACACCTGAGATCGGGACAGGTATCTGATGTTACTGTATATAATAGAATAACTATCAGACATGAAACCCCTGGGATCAGGACAGGTATCTGATGTTAAATAATGTAAAATGATTATACATGAAACACCTGAGATCAGGACAGGTATCTGATTTTACTGTATTTAATAGAATAATTATCAGACATGAAACACCTGGGATCAGGACAGGTATCTGATGTTAAATAATATAAAAATGATCAGACATGAAACACCTGAGATCAGGACAGGTATCTGATGTTAATGTATATAATAGAATAACTATCAGACATGAAACACCTGGGATCAGGACAGGTATCTGATGTTACTGTATATAATAGAATAACTATCAGACATGAAACACCTGGGATCAGGACAGGTATCTGTTGTTACTGTATATAATAGAATAATTATCAGACATGAAACACTTGAGATCAGGACAGTTATCTGATGTTAAATACAATAAAAGTGATCATACATGAAACACCTGAGATCAGGACAGGTATCTGATGTTACTGTATATAATAGAATAACTATCAGACATGAAACACCTGGGATCAGGACAGGTATCTGGTGTTACTGTATATAATAGAATAATTATCAGACATGAAACACCTGGGATCAGGACAGGTATCTGGTGTTACTGTATATAATAGAATAACTATCAGACATGAAACACCTGGGATCAGGACAGGTATCTGATGTTACTGTATATAATAGAATAACTATCAGACATGAAACACCTGGGATCAGGACAGGTATCTGATGTTACTGTATATAATAGAATAACTATCAGACATGAAACACCTGGGATCAGGACAGGTATCTGATGTTAAATACAATAAAAGTGATCGTACACGAAACACCTGGGATCAGGACAGGTATCTGATGTTACTGTATATAATAGAATAACTATCAGACATGAAACACCTGGGATCAGGACAGGTATCTGATGTTACTGTATATAATAGAATAACTATCAGACATGAAACACCTGGGATCAGGACAGGTATCTGATGTTAAATACAATAAAAGTGATCATACATGAAACACCTGAGATCAGGACAGGTATCTGATGTTACTGTATATAATAGAATAACTATCAGACATGAAACACCTGGGATCAGGACAGGTATCTGATGTTACTGTATATAATAGAATAATTATCAGACATGAAACACCTGGGATCAGGACAGGTATCTGGTGTTACTGTATATAATAGAATAATTATCAGACATGAAACACCTGGGATCAGGACAGGTATCTGATGTTACTGTATATAATAGAATAACTATCAGACATGAAACACCTGGGATCAGGACAGGTATCTGATGTTACTGTATATAATAGAATAACTATCAGACATGAAACACCTGGGATCAGGACAGGTATCTGATGTTACTGTATATAATAGAATAACTATCAGACATGAAACACCTGGGATCAGGACAGGTATCTGGTGTTAAATAATATAAAAATGATCAGACATGAAACACCTGAGATCAGGACAGGTATCTGGTGTTACTGTATATAATAGAATAACTATCAGACATGAAACCCCTGGGATCAGGACAGGTATCTGATGTTAAATAATCTAAAATGATTATACATGAAACACCTGAGATCAGGACAGGTATCTGATGTTAATGTATATAATAGAATAGCTATCAGACATGAAACACCTGGGATCAGGACAGGTATCTGATGTTACTGTATATAATAGAATAACTATCAGACATGAAACACCTGGGATCAGGACAGGTATCTGATGTTACTGTATATAATAGAATAATTATCAGACATGAAACACCTGGGATCAGGACAGGTATCTGGTGTTACTGTATATAATAGAATAATTATCAGACATGAAACACCTGGGATCAGGACAGGTATCTGATGTTAAATAATATAAAAATGATCAGACATGAAACACCTGGGATCAGGACAGGTATCTGGTGTTACTGTATATAATAGAATAATTATCAGACATGAAACACCTGGGATCAGGACAGGTATCTGATGTTACTGTATATAATAGAATAGCTATCAGACATGAAACACCTGGGATCAGGACAGGTATTTGATGTTAAATAATATAAAAATGATCAGACATGAAACACCCGAGATCAGGACAGGTATCTGATGTTACTGTATATAATAGAATAATTATCAGACATGAAACACCTGGGATCAGGACAGGTATCTGATGTTAAATACAATAAAAGTGATCATACATGAAACACCTGGGATCAGGACAGGTATCTGGTGTTACTGTATATAATAGAATAACTATCAGACATGAAACACCTGGGATCAGGACAGGTATCTGATGTTACTGTATATAATAGAATAACTATCAGACATGAAACACCTGGGATCAGGACAGGTATCTGATGTTAATACAATAAAAGTGATCATACACGAAACACCTGGGATCAGGACAGGTATCTGATGTTACTGTATAAAATAGAATAGCTATCAGACATGAAACACCTGGGATCAGGACAGGTATCTGATGTTAAATAATATAAAAATGATCAGACATGAAACACCTGAGATCAGGACAGGTATTTGATGTTAAATAATATAAAAATGATCAGACATGAAACACCTGAGATCAGGACAGGTATTTGATGTTAAATAATATAAAAATGATCAGACAGGAAACACCTGAGATCAGGACAGGTATTTGATGTTAAATAATATAAAAATGATCAGACATGAAACACCTGAGATCAGGACAGGTATCTGATGTTACTATATATAATAGAATAACTATCAGACATGAAACACCTGAGATCAGGACAGGTATCTGATGTTACTGTATATAATAGAATAACTATCAGACATGAAACACCTGGGATCAGGACAGGTATCTGATGTTAAATACAATAAAAGTGATCATACATGAAACACCTGGGATCAGGACAGGTATCTGGTGTTACTGTATATAATAGAAGAACTATCAGACATGAAACCCCTGAGATCAGGACAGGTATCTGATGTTACTTTATGTAATAGAATAACTATCAGACATGAAACACCTGGGATCAGGACAGGTATCTGATGTTACTGTATATAATAGAATAACTATCAGACATGAAACACCTGGGATCAGGACAGGTATCTGATGTTACTGTATATAATAGAATAACTATCAGACATGAAACACCTGGGATCAGGACAGGTATCTGATGTTACTGTATATAATAGAATAACTATCAGACACGAAACACCTGGGATCAGGACAGGTATCTGATGTTACTGTATATAATAGAATAACTATCAGACACGAAACACCTGGGATCAGGACAGGTATCTGATGTTACTGTATATAATAGAATAATTATCAGACATGAAACACCTGGGATCAGGACAGGTATCTTGTGTTACTGTATATAATAGAATAATTATCAGACATGAAACACCTGGGATCAGGACAGGTATCTGATGTTACTGTATATAATAGAATAACTATCAGACATGAAACACCTGGGATCAGGACAGGTATCTGATGTTACTGTATATAATAGAATAACTATCAGACATGAAACACCTGGGATCAGGACAGGTATCTGATGTTACTGTATATAATAGAATAACTATCAGACATGAAACACCTGGGATCAGGACAGGTATCTGATGTTACTGTATATAATAGAATAACTATCAGACATGAAACACCTGGGATCAGGACAGGTATCTGATGTTACTGTATATAATAGAATAATTATCAGACATGAAACACCTGGGATCAGGACAGGTATCTGGTGTTACTGTATATAATAGAATAATTATCAGACATGAAACACCTGGGATCAGGACAGGTATCTGATGTTACTGTATATAATAGAATAGCTATCAGACATGAAACACCTGGGATCAGGACAGGTATCTGATGTTAAATACAATAAAAGTGATCATACACGAAACACCTGGGATCAGGACAGGTATCTGGTGTTACTGTATATAATAGAATAACTATCAGACATGAAACACCTGGGATCAGGACAGGTATTTGATGTTAAATAATATAAAAATGATCAGACATGAAACACCTGAGATCAGGACAGGTATCTGATGTTAATGTATATAATAGAATAACTATCAGACATGAAACACCTGAGATCAGGACAGGTATCTGATGTTACTGTATATAATAGAATAATTATCAGACATGAAACACCTGGGATCAGGACAGGTATCTGATGTTAAATACAATAAAAGTGATCATACATGAAACACCTGGGATCAGGACAGGTATCTGGTGTTACTGTATATAATAGAATAACTATCAGACATGAAACACCTGGGATCAGGACAGGTATCTGATGTTACTGTATATAATAGAATAACTATCAGACATGAAACACCTGGGATCAGGACAGGTATCTGATGTTAATACAATAAAAGTGATCATACACGAAACACCTGGGATCAGGACAGGTATCTGATGTTACTGTATATAATAGAATAGCTATCAGACATGAAACACCTGGGATCAGGACAGGTATCTGATGTTAAATAATATAAAAATGATCAGACATGAAACACCTGAGATCAGGACAGGTATTTGATGTTAAATAATATAAAAATGATCAGACATGAAACACCTGAGATCAGGACAGGTATTTGATGTTAAATAATATAAAAATGATCAGACATGAAACACCTGAGATCAGGACAGGTATTTGATGTTAAATAATATAAAAATGATCAGACATGAAACACCTGAGATCAGGACAGGTATTTAATGTTAAATAATATAAAAATGATCAGACATGAAACACCTGAGATCAGGACAGGTATCTGATGTTACTATATATAATAGAATAACTATCAGACATGAAACACCTGAGATCAGGACAGGTATCTGATGTTACTGTATATAATAGAATAACTATCAGACATGAAACACCTGGGATCAGGACAGGTATCTGATGTTAAATACAATAAAAGTGATCATACATGAAACACCTGGGATCAGGACAGGTATCTGGTGTTACTGTATATAATAGAATAACTATCAGACATGAAACCCCTGAGATCAGGACAGGTATCTGATGTTACTTTATGTAATAGAATAACTATCAGACATGAAACACCTGAGATCAGGACAGGTATCTGATGTTACTGTATATAATAGAATAACTATCAGACATGAAACACCTGGGATCAGGACAGGTATCTGATGTTACTGTATATAATAGAATAACTATCAGACATGAAACACCTGGGATCAGGACAGGTATCTGATGTTACTGTATATAATAGAATAACTATCAGACATGAAACACCTGGGATCAGGACAGGTATCTGGTGTTACTGTATATAATAGAATAACTATCAGACATGAAACACCTGGGATCAGGACAGGTATCTGATGTTACTGTATATAATAGAATAACTATCAGACATGAAACACCTGGGATCAGGACAGGTATCTGGTGTTACTGTATATAATAGAATAATTATCAGACATGAAACACCTGGGATCAGGACAGGTATCTGGTGTTACTGTATATAATAGAATAACTATCAGACATGAAACACCTGGGATCAGGACAGGTATCTGATGTTACTGTATAAAATAGAATAACTATCAGACATGAAACACCTGGCATCAGGACAGGTATCTGATGTTACTGTATATAATAGAATAACTATCAGACATGAAACACCTGGGATCAGGACAGGTATCTGATGTTACTGTATATAATAGAATAACTATCAGACATGAAACACCTGGGATCAGGACAGGTATCTGATGTTACTGTATATAATAGAATAACTATCAGACATGAAACACCTGAGATCAGGACAGGTATCTGATGTTATATAATCTAAAATTATCATACATGAAACACCTGAGATCGGGACAGGTATCTGATGTTACTGTATATAATAGAATAACTATCAGACATGAAACCCCTGGGATCAGGACAGGTATCTGATGTTAAATAATCTAAAATGATTATACATGAAACACCTGAGATCAGGACAGGTATCTGATTTTACTGTATTTAATAGAATAATTATCAGACATGAAACACCTGGGATCAGGACAGGTATCTGATGTTAAATAATATAAAAATGATCAGACATGAAACACCTGAGATCAGGACAGGTATCTGATGTTAATGTATATAATAGAATAACTATCAGACATGAAACACCTGGGATCAGGACAGGTATCTGATGTTACTGTATATAATAGAATAACTATCAGACATGAAACACCTGGGATCAGGACAGGTATCTGTTGTTACTGTATATAATAGAATAATTATCAGACATGAAACACTTGAGATCAGGACAGTTATCTGATGTTAAATACAATAAAAGTGATCATACATGAAACACCTGAGATCAGGACAGGTATCTGATGTTACTGTATATAATAGAATAACTATCAGACATGAAACACCTGGGATCAGGACAGGTATCTGATGTTACTGTATATAATAGAATAACTATCAGACATGAAACACCTGGGATCAGGACAGGTATCTGGTGTTACTGTATATAATAGAATAATTATCAGACATGAAACACCTGGGATCAGGACAGGTATCTGGTGTTACTCTATATAATAGAATAATTATCAGACATGAAACACCTGGGATCAGGACAGGTATCTGGTGTTACTGTATATAATAGAATAACTATCAGACATGAAACACCTGGGATCAGGACAGGTATCTGATGTTACTGTATATAATAGAATAACTATCAGACATGAAACACCTGGGATCAGGACAGGTATCTGATGTTAAATACAATAAAAGTTATCGTACACGAAACACCTGGGATCAGGACAGGTATCTGATGTTACTGTATATAATAGAATAACTATCAGACATGAAACACCTGGGATCAGGACAGGTATCTGATGTTACTGTATATAATAGAATAACTATCAGACATGAAACACCTGGGATCAGGACAGGTATCTGATGTTAAATACAATAAAAGTGATCGTACACGAAACACCTGGGATCAGGACAGGTATCTGATGTTACTGTATATAATAGAATAACTATCAGACATGAAACACCTGGGATCAGGACAGGTATCTGATGTTACTGTATATAATAGAATAACTATCAGACATGAAACACCTGGGATCAGGACAGGTATCTGATGTTAAATACAATAAAAGTGATCATACATGAAACACCTGAGATCAGGACAGGTATCTGATGTTACTGTATATAATAGAATAACTATCAGACATGAAACACCTGGGATCAGGACAGGTATCTGATGTTACTGTATATAATAGAATAATTATCAGACATGAAACACCTGGGATCAGGACAGGTATCTGGTGTTACTGTATATAATAGAATAATTATCAGACATGAAACACCTGGGATCAGGACAGGTATCTGATGTTACTGTATATAATAGAATAACTATCAGACATGAAACACCTGGGATCAGGACAGGTATCTGGTGTTAAATAATATAAAAATGATCAGACATGAAACACCTGAGATCAGGACAGGTATCTGATGTTACTGTATATAATAGAATAACTATCAGACATGAAACACCTGGGATCAGGACAGGTATCTGGTGTTACTGTATATAATAGAATAACTATCAGACATGAAACACCTGAGATCAGGACAGGTATCTGATGTTAATGTATATAATAGAATAGCTATCAGACATGAAACACCTGGGATCAGGACAGGTATCTGATGTTACTGTATATGATAGAATAACTATCAGACATGAAACACCTGGGATCAGGACAGGTATCTGATGTTACTGTATATAATAGAATAATTATCAGACATGAAACACCTGGGATCAGGACAGGTATCTGGTGTTACTGTATATAATAGAATAATTATCAGACATGAAACACCTGGGATCAGGACAGGTATCTGATGTTAAATAATATAAAAATGATCAGACATGAAACACCTGGGATCAGGACAGGTATCTGGTGTTACTGTATATAACAGAATAACTATCAGACATGAAACACCTGGGATCAGGACAGGTATCTGATGTTACTGTATATAATAGAATAGCTATCAGACATGAAACACCTGGGATCAGGACAGGTATTTGATGTTAAATAATATAAAAATGATCAGACATGAAACACCTGAGATCAGGACAGGTATCTGATGTTACTGTATATAATAGAATAATTATCAGACATGAAACACCTGGGATCAGGACAGGTATTTGATGTTAAATAATATAAAAATGATCAGACATGAAACACCTGAGATCAGGACAGGTATCTGATGTTACTGTATATAATAGAATAACTATCAGACATGAAACACCTGGGATCAGGACAGGTATCTGATGTTACTGTATATAATAGAATAGCTATCAGACATGAAACACCTGGGATCAGGACAGGTATCTGATGTTAAATAATATAAAATGATCAGACATGAAACACCTGAGATCAGGACAGGTATTTGATGTTAAATAATATAAAAATGATCAGACATGAAACACCTGAGATCAGGACAGGTATTTGATGTTAAATAATATAAAAATGATCAGACATGAAACACCTGGGATCAGGACAGGTATCTGATGTTACTGTATATAATAGAATAACTATCAGACATGAAACCCCTGAGATCAGGACAGGTATCTGATGTTACTGTATATAATAGAATAACTATCAGACATGAAACACCTGGGATCAGGACAGGTATCTGATGTTACTGTATATAATAGAATAACTATCAGACATGAAACACCTGGGATCAGGACAGGTATCTGATGTTACTGTATATAATAGAATAACTATCAGACACGAAACACCTGGGATCAGGACAGGTATCTGATGTTACTGTATATAATAGAATAACTATCAGACATGAAACACCTGAGATCAGGACAGGTATCTGATGTTAAATACAATAAAATAGATCAAACATGAAACACCTGAGATCAGGACAGGTATCTGATTTTATTATTATTATATAATTATCAGACACAAAATACCTGGGATCAGGACAGGTATCTGATGTTATATAATCTAAAAATTATCAGACATGAAACACCTGAGATTAGGCAGGTATTTGACGTTAAATACAATAAATATGATCATACATGAAACACCTGAGATCGAACAGGTATCTGATGTTACTGTATATAATAGAATAACTATCAGACATGAAACACCTGAGATCAGGACAGGTATCTGATGTTACTGTATATAATAGAATAACTATCAGACATGAAACCCCTGAGATCAGGACAGGTATCTGATTTTACTGTATATAATAGAATAATTATCAGACATGAAACACCTGGGATCAGGACAGGTATCTGATGTTAAATAATATAAAAATGATCAGACATGAAACACCTGAGATCAGGACAGGTATTTGATGTTAAATAATATAAAAATGATCAGACATGAAACACCTGGGATCAGGACAGGTATCTGATGTTAATGTTTATAATAGAATAACTATCAGACATGAAACACCTGGGATCAGGACAGGTATCTGATGTTACTGTATATAATAGAATAGCTATCAGACATGAAACACCTGGGATCAGGACAGGTATTTGATGTTAAATAATATAAAAATGATCAGACATGAAACACCTGAGATCAGGACAGGTATCTGATGTTAATGTATATAATAGAATAACTATCAGACATGAAACACCTGAGATCAGGACAGGTATCTGATGTTACTGTATATAATAGAATAACTATCAGACATGAAACACCTGGGATCAGGACAGGTATCTGATGTTACTGTATATAATAGAATAACTATTAGACATGAAACACCTGAGATCAGGACAGGTATCTGATGTTAAATACAATAAAATAGATCAAACATGAAACACCTGAGATCAGGACAGGTATCTGATTTATTATTATTATTATATAATTATCAGACACAAAATACCTGGGATCAGGACAGGTATCTGATGTTACTGTATATAATAGAATAACTATCAGACATGAAACACCTGGGATCAGGACAGGTATCTGATGTTACTGTATATAATAGAATAACTATCAGACATGAAACACCTGGGATCAGGACAGGTATCTGATGTTATATAATCTAAAATTATCATACATGAAACACATGAGATCAGGACAGGTATCTGATGTTACTGTATATAATAGAATAACTATCAGACATGAAACACCTGGGATCAGGACAGGTATCTGGTGTTAAATAATATAAAAATGATCAGACATGAAACACCTGGGATCAGGACAGGTATCTGGTGTTACTGTATATAATAGAATAATTATCAGACATGAAACACCTGGGATCAGGACAGGTATCTGATGTTAAATAATATAAAAATGATCAGACATGAAACACCTGAGATCAGGACAGGTATTTGATGTTAATGTATATAATAGAATAGCTATCAGACATGAAACACCTGGGATCAGGACAGGTATCTGGTGTTACTGTATATAATAGAATAATTATCAGACATGAAACACCTGGGATCAGGACAGGTATCTGATGTTAAATAATATAAAAATGATCAGACATGAAACACCTGAGATCAGGACAGGTATTTGATGTTAATGTATATAACAGAATAACTATCAGACATGAAACACCTGGGATCAGGACAGGTATCTGTTGTTACTGTATATAATAGAATAATTATCAGACATGAAACACTTGAGATCAGGACAGTTATCTGATGTTAAATACAATAAAAGTGATCATACATGAAACACCTGAGATCAGGACAGGTATCTGATGTTACTGTATATAATAGAATAACTATCAGACATGAAACACCTGGGATCAGGACAGGTATCTGATGTTACTGTATATAATAGAATAACTATCAGACATGAAACACCTGGGATCAGGACAGGTATCTGATGTTACTGTATATAATAGAATAACTATCAGACATGAAACACCTGGGATCAGGACAGGTATCTGGTGTTAAATAATATAAAAATGATCAGACATGAAACACCTGAGATCAGGACAGGTATCTGGTGTTGCTGTATATAATAGAATAACTATCAGACATGAAACACCTGGGATCAGGACAGGTATCTGATGTTACTGTATATAATAGAATAACTATCAGACATGAAACACCTGGGATCAGGACAGGTATCTGATGTTACTGTATATAATAGAATAATTATCAGACATGAAACACCTGGGATCAGGACAGGTATCTGGTGTTACTGTATATAATAGAATAATTATCAGACATGAAACACCTGGGATCAGGACAGGTATCTGATGTTAAATAATATAAAAATGATCAGACATGAAACACCTGGGATCAGGACAGGTATCTGGTGTTACTGTATATAATAGAATAATTATCAGACATGAAACACCTGGGATCAGGACAGGTATCTGATGTTACTGTATATAATAGAATAATTATCAGACATGAAACACCTGGGATCAGGACAGGTATCTGGTGTTACTGTATATAATAGAATAGCTATCAGACATGAAACACCTGGGATCAGGACAGGTATCTGATGTTACTGTATATAATAGAATAGCTATCAGACATGAAACACCTGGGATCAGGACAGGTATTTGATGTTAAATAATATAAAAATGATCAGACATGAAACACCTGGGATCAGGACAGGTATCTGATGTTAATGTATATAATAGAATAACTATCAGACATGAAACACCTGAGATCAGGACAGGTATCTGATGTTACTGTATATAATAGAATAATTATCAGACATGAAACACCTGGGATCAGGACAGGTATCTGATGTTAAATACAATAAAAGTGATCATACATGAAACACCTGGGATCAGGACAGGTATCTGGTGTTACTGTATATAATAGAATAACTATCAGACATGAAACACCTGGGATCAGGACAGGTATCTGGTGTTACTGTATATAATAGAATAACTATCAGACATGAAACACCTGGGATCAGGACAGGTATCTGATGTTAAATACAATAAAAGTGATCATACATGAAACACCTGGGATCAGGACAGGTATCTGGTGTTACTGTATATAATAGAATAACTATCAGACATGAAACACCTGGGATCAGGACAGGTATCTGATGTTACTGTATATAATAGAATAACTATCAGACATGAAACACCTGGGATCAGGACAGGTATCTGATGTTAATACAATAAAAGTGATCATACACGAAACACCTGGGATCAGGACAGGTATCTGATGTTACTGTATATAATAGAATAGCTATCAGACATGAAACACCTGGGATCAGGACAGGTATCTGATGTTAAATAATATAAAAATGATCAGACATGAAACACCTGAGATCAGGACAGGTATTTGATGTTAAATAATATAAAAATGATCAGACATGAAACACCTGAGATCAGGACAGGTATTTGATGTTAAATAATATAAAAATGATCAGACATGAAACACCTGGGATCAGGACAGGTATCTGATGTTACTATATATAATAGAATAACTATCAGACATGAAACACCTGAGATCAGGACAGGTATCTGATGTTACTGTATATAATAGAATAACTATCAGACATGAAACACCTGGGATCAGGACAGGTATCTGATGTTAAATACAATAAAAGTGATCATACATGAAACACCTGAGATCAGGACAGGTATCTGATGTTACTGTATATAATAGAATAACTATCAGACATGAAACCCCTGAGATCAGGACAGGTATCTGATGTTACTGTATGTAATAGAATAACTATCAGACATGAAACACCTGAGATCAGGACAGGTATCTGATGTTACTGTATATAATAGAATAACTATCAGACATGAAACACCTGGGATCAGGACAGGTATCTGATGTTACTGTATATAATAGAATAACTATCAGACATGAAACACCTGGGAACAGGACAGGTATCTGATGTTACTGTATATAATAGAATAACTATCAGACACGAAACACCTGGGATCAGGACAGGTATCTGATGTTACTGTATATAATAGAATAACTATCAGACATGAAACACCTGAGATCAGGACAGGTATCTGATTTTATTATTATTATATAATTATCAGACACAAAATACCTGGGATCAGGACAGGTATCTGATGTTATATAATCTAAAAATTATCAGACATGAAACACCTGAGATTAGGCAGGTATTTGATGTTAAATACAATAAATATGATCATACATGAAACACCTGAGATCAGACAGGTATCTGATGTTACTGTATATAATAGAATAACTATCAGACATGAAACACCTGAGATCAGGACAGGTATCTGATGTTACTGTATATAATAGAATAACTATCAGACATGAAACCCCTGAGATCAGGACAGGTATCTGATTTTACTGTATATAATAGAATAACTATCAGACATGAAACACCTGGGATCAGGACAGGTATCTGATGTTACTGTATATAATAGAATAATTATCAGACATGAAACACCTGGGATCAGGACAGGTATCTGATGTTACTGTATATAATAGAATAACTATCAGACATGAAACACCTGGGATCAGGACAGGTATCTGATGTTAAATACAATAAAAGTGATCGTACACGAAACACCTGGGATCAGGACAGGTATCTGATGTTACTGTATATAATAGAATAACTATCAGACATGAAACACCTGGGATCAGGACAGGTATCTGATGTTACTGTATATAATAGAATAACTATCAGACATGAAACACCTGGGATCAGGACAGGTATCTGATGTTAAATACAATAAAAGTGATCATACATGAAACACCTGAGATCAGGACAGGTATCTGATGTTACTGTATATAATAGAATAACTATCAGACATGAAACACCTGGGATCAGGACAGGTATCTGGTGTTACTGTATATAATAGAATAATTATCAGACATGAAACACCTGGGATCAGGACAGGTATCTGGTGTTACTGTATATAATAGAATAATTATCAGACATGAAACACCTGGGATCAGGACAGGTATCTGATGTTACTGTATATAATAGAATAACTATCAGACATGAAACACCTGGGATCAGGACAGGTATCTGATGTTATATAATCTAAAATTATCATACATGAAACACCTGAGATCGGGACAGGTATCTGATGTTACTGTATATAATAGAATAACTATCAGACATGAAACACCTGGGATCAGGACAGGTATCTGGTGTTAAATAATATAAAAATGATCAGACATGAAACACCTGAGATCAGGACAGGTATCTGATGTTAATGTATATAATAGAATAGCTATCAGACATGAAACACCTGGGATCAGGACAGGTATC
This sequence comes from Danio kyathit, assembly GCA_903798195.1. Taxonomy (NCBI): domain Eukaryota; kingdom Metazoa; phylum Chordata; class Actinopteri; order Cypriniformes; family Danionidae; genus Danio; species Danio kyathit. Next base: position 7,518 of record CAIGQS010000522.1, on the reverse strand, counting down.
TGATGTTACTGTATATAATAGAATAACTATCAGACATGAAACACCTGGGATCAGGACAGGTATCTGATGTTACTGTATATAATAGAATAATTATCAGACATGAAACACCTGGGATCAGGACAGGTATCTGATGTTAAATAATATAAAAATGATCAGACATGAAACACCTGAGATCAGGACAGGTATCTGATGTTAATGTATATAATAGAATAACTATTAGACATGAAACACCTGGGATCAGGACAGGTATCTGATGTTACTGTATATAATAGAATAACTATCAGACATGAAACACCTGGGATCAGGACAGGTATCTGGTGTTACTGTATATAATAGAATAATTATCAGACATGAAACACCTGGGATCAGGACAGGTATCTGATGTTAAATAATCTAAAATGATTATACATGAAACACCTGAGATCAGGACAGGTATCTGATGTTACTGTATATAATAGAATAGCTATCAGACATGAAACACCTGGGATCAGGACAGGTATCTGATGTTAAATAATATAAAAATGATCAGACATGAAACACCTGAGATCAGGACAGGTATCTGATGTTAATGTATATAATAGAATAACTATCAGACATGAAACACCTGGGATCAGGACAGGTATCTGATGTTACTGTATATAATAGAATAACTATCAGACATGAAACACCTGGGATCAGGACAGGTATCTGATGTTACTGTATATAATAGAATAACTATCAGACATGAAACACCTGGGATCAGGACAGGTATTTGATGTTAAATAATATAAAAATGATCAGACATGAAACACCTGGGATCAGGACAGGTATCTGATGTTAATGTATATAATAGAATAACTATCAGACATGAAACACCTGGGATCAGGACAGGTATCTGATGTTACTGTATATAATAGAATAACTATCAGACATGAAACACCTGGGATCAGGACAGGTATCTGATGTTACTGTATATAATAGAATAGCTATCAGACATGAAACACCTGGGATCAGGACAGGTATTTGATGTTAAATAATATAAAAATGATCAGACATGAAACACCTGAGATCAGGACAGGTATCTGATGTTAATGTATATAATAGAATAACTATCAGACATGAAACACCTGAGATCAGGACAGGTATCTGATGTTACTGTATATAATAGAATAACTATCAGACATGAAACACCTGAGATCAGGACAGGTATCTGATGTTACTGTATATAATAGAATAACTATCAGACATGAAACACCTGGGATCAGGACAGGTATCTGATGTTACTGTATATAATAGAATAATTATCAGACATGAAACACCTGGGATCAGGACAGGTATCTGATGTTACTGTATATAATAGAATAATTATCAGACATGAAACACCTGAGATCAGGACAGGTATCTGATGTTACTGTATATACTAGAATAACTATCAGACATGAAACACCTGGGATCAGGACAGGTATCTGGTGTTAAATAATATAAAAATGATCAGACATGAAACACCTGGGATCAGGACAGGTATCTGATGTTAAATACAATAAAAGTGATCATACACGAAACACCTGGGATCAGGACAGGTATCTGATGTTAATGTATATAATAGAATAGCTATCAGACATGAAACACCTGGGATCAGGACAGGTATTTGATGTTAAATAATATAAAAATGATCAGACATGAAACACCTGAGATCAGGACAGGTATCTGGTGTTACTGTATATAATAGAATAACTATCAGACATGAAACACCTGAGATCAGGACAGGTATCTGATGTTACTGTATATAATAGAATAACTATCAGACATGAAACACCTGAGATCAGGACAGGTATCTGATGTTACTGTATATAATAGAATAACTATCAGACATGAAACCCCTGAGATCAGGACAGGTATCTGATGTTACTGTATATAATAGAATAATTATCAGACATGAAACACCTGGGATCAGGACAGGTATCTGATGTTACTGTATATAATAGAATAACTATCAGACATGAAACACCTGGGATCAGGACAGGTATCTGATGTTACTGTATATAATAGAATAATTATCAGACATGAAACACCTGGGATCAGGACAGGTATCTGATGTTACTGTATATAACAGAATAACTATCAGACATGAAACACCTGGGATCAGGACAGGTATCTGGTGTTACTGTATGTAATAGAATAATTATCAGACATGAAACACCTGGGATCAGGACAGGTATCTGATGTTACTGTATATGATATATAAAGTATTTAACACAAAACCCCTGGGATCAGGACAGGTATCTGGTGTTACTGTATATAATAGAATAACTATCAGACATGAAACACCTGGGATCAGGACAGGTATCTGATGTTACTGTATATAATAGAATAACTATCAGACATGAAACACCTGGGATCAGGACAGGTATCTGATGTTACTGTATATAATAGAATAACTATCAGACATGAAACACCTGGGATCAGGACAGGTATCTGATGTTACTGTATATAATAGAATAACTATCAGACATGAAACACCTGGGATCAGGACAGGTATCTGATGTTATATAATCTAAAATTATCATACATGAAACACCTGAGATCGGGACAGGTATCTGATGTTACTGTATATAATAGAATAACTATCAGACATGAAACACCTGGGATCAGGACAGGTATCTGGTGTTACTGTATATAATATAATAATTATCAGACATGAAACACCTGGGATCAGGACAGGTATCTGGTGTTACTGTATATAATAGAATAATTATCAGACATGAAACACCTGGGATCAGGACAGGTATCTGATGTTACTGTATATAATAGAATAATTATCAGACATGAAACACCTGGGATCAGGACAGGTATCTGACGTTACTGTATATAACAGAATAACTATCAGACATGAAACACCTGGGATCAGGACAGGTATCTGGTGTTACTGTATATAATAGAATAACTATCAGACATGAAACACCTGGGATCAGGACAGGTATCTGATGTTACTGTATATAATAGAATAACTATCAGACATGAAACACCTGGCATCAGGACAGGTATCTGATGTTACTGTATATGATATATAAAGTATTTAACACAAAACCCCTGGGATCAGGACAGGTATCTGGTGTTACTGTATATAATAGAATAACTATCAGACATGAAACACCTGGGATCAGGACAGGTATCTGATGTTACTGTATATAATAGAATAACTATCAGACATGAAACACCTGGGATCAGGACAGGTATCTGATGTTACTGTATATAATAGAATAACTATCAGACATGAAACACCTGGGATCAGGACAGGTATCTGGTGTTAAATAATATAAAAATGATCAGACATGAAACACCTGAGATCAGGACAGGTATCTGATGTTACTGTATAAAATAGAATAACTATCAGACATGAAACACCTGGGATCAGGACAGGTATCTGGTGTTACTGTATATAATAGAATAATTATCAGACATGAAACACCTGGGATCAGGACAAGTATCTGGTGTTACTGTATATAATAGAATAATTATCAGACATGAAACACCTGGGATCAGGACAGGTATCTGATGTTAAATAATATAAAAATAATCAGACATGAAACACCTGAGATCAGGACAGGTATCTGATGTTAAATAATCTAAAATGATTATACATGAAACACCTGAGATCAGGACAGGTATCTGATGTTACTGTATATAATAGAATAGCTATCAGACATGAAACACCTGGGATCAGGACAGGTATCTGATGTTAAATAATATAAAAATGATCAGACATGAAACACCTGGGATAAGGACAGGTATCTGATGTTAATGTATATAATAGAATAACTATCAGACATGAAACACCTGGGATCAGGACAGGTATCTGATGTTACTGTATATAATAGAATAATTATCAGACATGAAACACCTGGGATCAGGACAGGTATCTGATGTTAAATAATATAAAAATGATCAGACATGAAACACCTGAGATCAGGACAGGTATTTGATGTTAAATAATATAAAAATGATCAGACATGAAACACCTGAGATCAGGACAGGTATTTGATGTTAAATAATATAAAAATGATCAGACATGAAACACCTGGGATCAGGACAGGTATCTGATGTTAATGTATATAATAGAATAACTATCAGACATGAAACACCTGGGATCAGGACAGGTATCTGATGTTACTGTATATAATAGAATAGCTATCAGACATGAAACACCTGGGATCAGGACAGGTATCTGATGTTAATGTATATAATAGAATAACTATCAGACATGAAACACCTGAGATCAGGACAGGTATCTGATGTTACTGTATATAATAGAATAACTATCAGACATGAAACACCTGGGAGCAGGACAGGTATCTGATGTTACTGTATATAATAGAATAACTATCAGACATGAAACACCTGGGATCAGGACAGGTATCTGATGTTACTGTATATAATAGAATAACTATCAGACATGAAACACCTGGGATCAGGACAGGTATTTGATGTTAAATAATATAAAAATGATCAGACATGAAACACCTGAGATCAGGACAGGTATCTGATGTTACTGTATATAATAGAATAACTATCAGACATGAAACACCTGAGATCAGGACAGGTATCTGATGTTACTGTATATAATAGAATAACTATCAGACATGAAACACCTGGGATCAGGACAGGTATCTGATGTTACTGTATATAATAGAAGAACTATTAGACATGAAACACCTGAGATCAGGACAGGTATCTGATGTTAAATACAATAAAATAGATCAAACATGAAACACCTGAGATCAGGACAGGTATCTGATTTTATTATTATTATATAATTATCAGACACAAAATACCTGGGATCAGGACAGGTATCTGATGTTACTGTATATAATAGAATAGCTATCAGACATGAAACACCTGGGATCAGGACAGGTATCTGATGTTACTGTATATGATATATAAAGTATTTAACACAAAACCCCTGGGATCAGGACAGGTATCTGGTGTTACTGTATATAATAGAATAACTATCAGACATGAAACACCTGGGATCAGGACAGGTATCTGATGGTACTGTATATAATAGAATAACTATCAGACATGAAACACCTGGGATCAGGACAGGTATCTGGTGTTACTGTATATAATAGAATAACTATCAAACATGAAACCCCTGGGATCAGGACAGGTATCTGATGTTAAATAATCTAAAATGATTATACATGAAACACCTGAGATCAGGACAGGTATCTGATGTTAATGTATATAATAGAATAGCTATCAGACATGAAACACCTGGGATCAGGACAGGTATCTGATGTTACTGTATATAATAGAATAACTATCAGACATGAAACACCTGGGATCAGGACAGGTATCTGGTGTTACTGTATATAATAGAATAATTATCAGACATGAAACACCTGGGATCAGGACAGGTATCTGATGTTAAATAATATAAAAATGATCAGACATGAAACACCTGAGATCAGGACAGGTATCTGATGTTAATGTATATAATAGAATAACTATCAGACATGAAACACCTGGGATCAGGACAGGTATCTGTTGTTGCTGTATATAATAGAATAATTATCAGACATGAAACACTTGAGATCAGGACAGTTATCTGATGTTAAATACAATAAAAGTGATCATACATGAAACACCTAAGATCAGGACAGGTATCTGATGTTACTGTATATAATAGAATAACTATCAGACATGAAACGCCTGGGATCAGGACAGGTATCTGGTGTTACTGTATATAATAGAATAATTATCAGACATGAAACACCTGGGATCAGGACAGGTATCTGGTGTTACTCTATATAATAGAATAATTATCAGACATGAAACACCTGGGATCAGGACAGGTATCTGGTGTTACTGTATATAATAGAATAACTATCAGACATGAAACACCTGGGATCAGGACAGGTATCTGATGTTACTGTATATAATAGAATAACTATCAGACATGAAACACCTGGGATCAGGAAAGGTATCTGATGTTAAATACAATAAAAGTGATCGTACACGAAACACCTGGGATCAGGACAGGTATCTGATGTTACTGTATATAATAGAATAACTATCAGACATGAAACACCTGGGATCAGGACAGGTATCTGATGTTACTGTATATAATAGAATAACTATCAGACATGAAACACCTGGGATCAGGACAGGTATCTGATGTTACTGTATATAATAGAATAACTATCAGACATGAAACACCTGGGATCAGGACAGGTATCTGATGTTACTGTATATAATAGAATAACTATCAGACATGAAACACCTGGGATCAGGACAGGTATCTGATGTTACTGTATATAATAGAATAACTATCAGACATGAAACACCTGGGATCAGGACAGGTATCTGATGTTACTGTATATAATAGAATAACTATCAGACATGAAACACCTGGGATCAGGACAGGTATCTGATGTTAAATACAATAAAAGTGATCATACATGAAACACCTGGGATCAGGACAGGTATCTGGTGTTACTGTATATAATAGAATAACTATCAGACATGAAACACCTGGGATCAGGACAGGTATCTGATGTTAATACAATAAAAGTGATCATACACGAAACACCTGGGATCAGGACAGGTATCTGATGTTACTGTATATAATAGAATAACTATCAGACATGAAACACCTGGGATCAGGACAGGTATTTGATGTTAAATAATATAAAAATGATCAGACATGAAACACCTGAGATCAGGACAGGTATCTGATGTTACTGTATATAATAGAATAACTATCAGACATGAAACACCTGAGATCAGGACAGGTATCTGATGTTAAATAATATAAAAATGATCAGACATGAAACACCTGAGATCAGGACAGGTATTTGATGTTAAATAATATAAAAATGATCAGACATGAAACACCTGAGATCAGGACAGGTATCTGATGTTACTGTATATAATAGAATAACTATCAGACATGAAACACCTGAGATCAGGACAGGTATCTGATGTTAAATACAATAAAAGTGATTATACACGAAACACCTGAGATCAGGACAGGTATCTGATGTTAAATAATCGAAAATGATCAGACATGAAACACCTGGGATCAGGACAGGTATCTGATGTTAAATACAATAAAAGTGATTATACATGAAACACCTGAGATCAGGACAGGTATCTGATGTTACTGTATATAATAGAATAACTATCAGACATGAAACACCTGGGATCAGGACAGGTATCTGATGTTACTGTATATAATAGAATAACTATCAGACATGAAACACCTGAGATCAGGACAGGTATCTGATGTTACTGTATATACGAGAATAACTATCAGACATGAAACACCTGGGATCAGGACAGGTATCTGATGTTACTGTATATACGAGAATAACTATCAGACATGAAACACCTGGGATCAGGACAGGTATCTGGTGTTAAATAATATAAAAATGATCAGACATGAAACACCTGGGATCAGGACAGGTATCTGATGTTAAATACAATAAAAGTGATCATACATGAAACACCTGGGATCAGGACAGGTCTCTATATTAC
>CAIGQS010000521.1:0-25319 GCA_903798195.1 Danio kyathit | reverse complement strand
ATTACTCTTGCGCATACGTTTAGATCGCATATTTTAATTTATTTTACTCTTGCGCATACGTTTAGATCGCATGTTTTAATTTATTTTACTCTTGCGCATACGTTTAGATCGCATATTGTAATTTATTTTACTCTTGCGCATACGTTTAAATCGCATATTTTAATTCATTTTGCTCTTGCGCATACGTTTAAATCGCATATTTTAATTCATTTTACTCTTGCGCATACGTTTAAATCGCATATTGTAATTTATTTTACTCTTGCGCATACGTTTAAATCGCATATTTTAATTTATTTTACTCTTGCGCATACGTTTAAATCGCATATTGTAATTTATTTTACTCTTGCGCATACGTTTAAATCGCATATTTTAATTCATTTTACTCTTGCGCATACGTTTAAATCGCATATTTTAATTTATTTTACTCTTGCACATACGTTTAAATCGCATATTTTAATTTATTTTACTCTTGCGCATACGTTTAAATCGCATATTTTAATTCTTTTTACTCTTGCACATACGTTTAGATCGCATGTTTTAATTCATTTTACTCTTGCGCATACGTTTAGATTGCATCTTTAAATGGACACAGAGCATATGAAGACTTCTGCTGCTGAGAAATGTGGAAATGTGAAAAGAGTCCACTGACCCTGTCATTTTGGATTGAAGTGTTATATTTACACATGGCGTCACAGTGGCACAGTGATCGCCTCACTGCAAGTAGGTCACTAGTTCAAGCCTCGGCTGGGTCAGTTGGCGTTTCTATGTGGAGTTTGCATGTTCTCCCCGTGTTCGCGTGGGTTTCCTCCGGGTGCTCCGGATTCCCCCACAGTCCAAAAAGTAAATGAATGATTAAATATTCACACATTCATTCATTTTAACGCTCTCTATATTGTTTACTATGCTATTTTGAGTATTCAGCCTTAAATCACATGTAAATATGACTTTAAAACAATATTAGCACTATTTAATTGACTATGAACAATGTTGTAGGCTACTTTGATAGTCACTGGATAGTCAAATCATTTCTGTATTTAGAATTTGCATATAAAACTTTTCTGAAATTATATTATTAGGGCAAATGTGCAAATAAAACCAACTTTACCTCAATTAGTTTGGAGTGTTTTGTTTAAAAAAATCCACACAAAATGCTTTAATAGATGGTGAATGTTTATGGTAAAAGCAAGCGCGGGCTGAATGAATAGAGGCATTTGTGCTTGTGTTGGTGCTTGAGTTTGTGCTCATCCGAGATGAACTCTGACAGTGACTGAACACAGTCCAGAAATACAGCAACAAAAGCGTCCTTTAATAACAGCAGGAAGTGTGGAGTCATCACAGATCTACTGCCCTACTTTACGCACAATCCCTCTGCCAGCAATCCCTGCTCTGAGTCTGTCCAAACAAAACTGAAGGAGAGCAAGCAGTTTGAGCTCATCCTTTCTGAATATTAAAGCTCCCACGAAGTGCTGTGAAATGTGCATTTTTTATTCGATGTTTGAGGTAATCTCAACTAAAACATGAAAAGGGGCGAGGCATAGAGTAGCTCCTCCCCTTTAAAAAACAGCCAATAGTGTTTTGATTTTCTCACAGCTCAGCCAGTGAGAGTGGTTGAGCTCGAGTGCATCACATGAAATGCAAATGAGTAGGAGGCGGGGCTTGTCAGATACTACAGAGCATTTGATTGGTTTAGAAGATTTGATGAGAAACTGAAGTATGAGGTGACATCAAAAAATACTTGATCAATTTAGGTGGACGTGACAAACTGCAAACTTGACCTTTATATCAGTTTTATATCTTATAAACACAAATTCTGTCATATTTTAGAGCACACTGGGTTATCCACATCCTGAAGACTAACTAAAACTCACATCTACATTTCTATTTTTATTTCATTGAACCTTTAAAGACACCACATAATGCAATTTAAAGGTAGATTTTTATAAGAGCAGCAGGCAAGCATGATAAACCAACTACTACAACAACTACAACAACGACAACTATTACAATTACTACTACAACTACTACTACAACTGCAACAACTACTACTTCTACTACAACTAATACTACTACAACTACTACTACTACAACTACTACTACTACAACTACTACTACAACGACAACTATTACAATTACTACTACAACTACTACTACAACTGCAACAACTACTACTTCTACTACAACTAATACTACTACAACTACTACTACTACAACTACTACTACAATGACAACTATTACAACTACTACTACAACTACTACTATAACTGATACAACTACTACTTCTACTACAACTACAACAACGACAACTATTACAACTACTACTAATACAACTACTACTACAACTGATACAACTACAACAACTACTACTACAACTACAACAACGACAACTACCACAACTACTACTAATACTACTTCTACTACAACTACTACAACAACTACTACTAATGCAACTACTACTTTAACTACAACAACTACCACAACTACTACTAATACTACTTCTACTACAACTACTACAACAACTAATACTATAACAACAACAACTACTACTTCTACAACTAATACTACAACTACAACAACAACTACTAAAACTACTACAACAACAACAACAACTACTACTACTTCTACAACTACAACTACTACAACAACTACTACTACTACTTCTACAACAACTACTACTAAAACTACTACAACTACTACTACAACTACTACTAAAACTACTACAACAACTACTACTAAAACTACTACAACTACTACAACAACAACAACTACTACTACTACTTCTACAACTACAACTACTACAACAACAACTACTACTACTTCTACAACAACTACTACTAAAACTACTACAACAACTACTACTACTACAACAACTACTACTAAAACTACTACAACTACTACATCAACAACAACTACTACTACTTCTACAACAACTACTACTAATACAACAACTACAACTACCACAACTACTACTAAAACTACTTCAAAAGCGACAAAAGCCTCCTAAATCAGATAATCCTGAAGCTACAAACACAAACCAACACAACAAATATGACTAACAGCAGGCATCATCAGGACACAGACATGCTCATCCACAGAATTAAGCCCAATCAGATGATAAATGGACGAAAAGAGGAGTATCTGATTTACAGGAATGAAGCAGCAGCAAAACAAAGTAAACTTCACTGTTATTTAGACCTAAATAGAGATTATACCACAGCAACATATCTGAGCGCAGTAAAGGACAGTAAATTAAGAACAACAATGACTAAATACAGGCTTAGTGCTCACAGTCTGACTGTAGAGACGGGCCGATACAGACAGAACTGGCAACCTAGAGAGAGCTGCATCTGCCCACACTGTGCCCAAGCAGAGGTGGAGACGGAGGAACACTTCCACACCCGCTGCACAAACTATCAGCACATCCGAGAAACATTCTACCCCAAACTACAGAGCATTTACCCACAATTCACTGAGTCAGACAATAAAACACAGCTTCAATATTTACTAGGAGAAAAAACTGACTGTGTCCTTATAGCGGCGCAATACATTAATTGTACTAAGACTACTACAACTACTACTACAACAACTACTACAACTAATACTAATACAACTACTACTACAACTACAACAACTACTACTAAAACTACTACTACAACAACTACTACAACTAATACTAATACAACTACTACTATAACTACAACAACTACTACTTCTACAACTAATACTACTACAACAACTAATACTACTAAAACTGCTACAACTACAACAACAACAACAACTACTACTACTACTACTTCTACAACAACTACTACTAATACAACAACTACTACAACAACTACTACTAATACAACTACAACAACGGCAACTACCACAACAACTACTAATACTACTTCTACAACTTCTACTACAACTAGTACATCAACTACTCCTACAACAACTACTACTTCTACTACAACAACTGTACAACTGCTACTTCTACTACAACAACTACAACAACAACTACTACAACTACAACTACAACAACTACTACTTCTACTACTACTACTTCTACTACAACTACTACTACAACAACTACAACTACTACTAATACAACTACTACTACAACTACAACAACGACCACAACAACTACTAATACTACTTCTACAACTACTACTACAACAACTACTACTTCTACTACAACTACTGCTACTACAACAACTACTACTACAACTACAACAATGACAACTACCACAACTACTACTACTACTTCTACAACTACTACTACAATTACTACAACTACAACTACTACAACTACTACAACTACTGCTACTACAACAACAACTACTACTACTACTACTACAACTACTATAACTACTACTAATACAACTACTACTACAACTACAACAACGACAACTACCACAACAACTACTAATACTACTTCTACAAATACTACTACAACTACTACAACAACTACTCCTACAACAACTACTACTTCTACAACAACTACAACTGCTACTTCTACTACAACTACTACTACAACAACAACTACTACAACAGCTACTACTTCTACTACAACTACTGCTACTACAACAACTACTACTTCTACTACTACTACTACTACTACTATTACTACAACTACAACAATGACAACTACCACAACTACTACTAATACTACTTCTACAACTACTACTACCACTACAACTACAACAACTACTACTTCTACTACAACTACTACTACATCTACAACTTCTACTACAACTACAACAACTACTGCTACTACAACTACTACTTCTACAACTACTACTTCTACAACTACTACTGCAACTACTACTACAACAACAACAACTACTACTACTACTAATACTACTACTACAACTCCTACAACCACAACTACAACAATTACAACCACTACAACAATTACAACTACAACAGCTGCTGCAACTACTACAACTACAGCAACTACTACTACAACAACAATCAGGAAGCAAAGATCAGTGATTGATAACCCTTTAAAATAATGTTCCATTAATTAATGTAAATAATTAGTAATACATTTACTACTGTATTTATTCATCTTTGTTAATGTTTGTTAATGTTATTTAAGTCAAATAACGTTAGTTCATGTTAACTCGCTTTGCATTAATGTTAACGAGCACAACTTTGGATTGTAATAATGCATTAGTTAATGTTGGAATATGATTAATTAATGCTTTACAAGATTATTCATAGTTAATGTTAGTGAATACAGGAACTAACATTAACTAATGGACCATTATTCTAAAGTGTTACCCACTGATTTTAAACAGACCAAATCTTAAAACATGGGGAGTTTATAATGGCATGACAGTTCACAGGAAGCACTTTATCTGACCTGATAAAAAAATTAAAAGTCCCTGTGGTAAAAGTCCCCCATTTGTCTCTAAATCAAAAAGTTATAAAATGCAGTAAGATTGCATTAGCAAGCAAATTAACCTCGCTCTGATTTGACAACAGTCATATAAGAATCCAGTCGATGCCACAACAATTACTTTAAATTAAGCAAGTTGAAGCTATGCCATTTATGACCACAGCTAGAAGGACAATATGAGGTAAAAACTATATTTAGAACAATAACTGTGTCCAGGTTACCAGAATGATAAATAAAGGAGTGTAACTGTGACTCAGTGTCAGGAAATCTCCCTTCATTCACACACACCGACACGAACAAACAACAGATTCACACTCATCTAAGACCTATTCTGTGCTCTAGGAGGGGAGATGATGCAATTATTGCAGAATTTGCAACCCTTTGTCACTAAAAACCTTGTGCAAAGTCCCCGTGTGTAATAAACTGCAAGAGGTTTGTTCATCGTCCTGTCTGACTGCTGCAATGCTCCTCCGGGTCCCTCACGATCAAGAGAGGGTCAGATCATGGAAAACTATTGATTCAAAATTATATATATATATATATATATATATATATTTCACGACTCAAAAGTTTTTTAGTCTAAAGAGAACATCACAAAATAAATAAAGGCAAATAATAATAAAAAAACCAGGAAATAAAACTATTAGAAATAAATACAATATTTCAATTAATTTTAGCAAAAAAAACGCTGAACAGAGCGAATAAATTAAAAAGATAAATAACATTTTAAAACTACATTTAGTACTACTATTATTATTATTAATAATAATAAGTTTAACAATAATAATAATAATTATTGTTAATATTATTATTGTTGTAAAAATAAAAACTACTTGTAGTAATACTACTACTATTAATAACAACAACAACTAATATTATTATTATTATCATTATTATTATTATTATGTAATTATTATTATTATTAATAATAATAGTAGTAGTACTAGTAGTTTTTATTTTTGGATAATTTTTTTAATTTACACAGCAGTTTTATACTACTACTATTAATAACAACAACAACAACAACAACAACAGCAATAATAATAATAATAATAATAATAATATTAAAAATAATAATAATAACAACCATAATAATAAAAATAATAATAATAATAATAACAATAATAATAACAATACTACTAAAATAATAATAATCATTATTATTAATATTATTATTGGTATTATTATTATTATTATTATTATTATTAGTAGTAGTAGTAGTAGTAGTAGTATTGGTATTATGAGTATTAATATTATTATTATTATTATTATTATTATTATTAATGGTATTGGTATTATTATTATTATTATTATTATTATCATTATTGGTATTATTATTATTATTATTATTATTATTATTATTATTATCATTATTGGTATTATTATTATTATTATTATTAATAATAATAATAATAATAATAATAATAATAATAATAGCAGTAGTGTAAAACTGCTGTGTAAAAACATTTAAATAATCAAAACCTTCAACAACTACAACTACTACTACAACTTCAACAACTACTACAACAACAACTACAACAACTGCTACAATTACTACTACAACTACCACATTTACTACAACTACAACTATGACTACTACAACTTCTACAACAACTACTACTACAACTACAAATGCTACAACTACTACTACAACAACTACTACATCTACTACAACTACTACTACAACAACAACTACTACTACAACTACATCTACTGCTACTACAACAACTACTACTACTACTACTACTACAACAACTACACCTACTACAACTCCAACAACAACAACAACTACTACTACAACTACATCTACTGCTACTACAACAACTACTACTACAACAACTACACCTACTACAACTCCAACAACAACAACAACAACAACAACAACAACAACAACTACTACTACTATAATACTACAACTACATCTACTACTACTGCTACTACTACTACTACAAAAACAACTACTACTACAACTACTACATCTATTACTACTACAACTACTACTACATCTACTACTACTATTACAATACTTCAACAATACTACAACTACACCTACTACAACAACTACAACTCCAGCAACAAAATTCTACTATAATTACTACAACTACTACAACAACAACAACTATTACTAGAACAACTACAACAACTACTACATCTACTACAACTACAACAACTACAGTACATCTACTACAACAACTACTACTATTCCTACAACAAAAACAACAACAACAACTACTACTACTACTACTAGTAGTAGTAGTAGTACTAGTAGTAGTAGTAGTAGTTGTTGTTTTATCAGTATCAGTATAAAACTAGTATAAAACAGAACAATTTAAATAAATAATTTGAATAAAATAAAATAAAATATAATCTTTAATTACAATTCAACAAACAAAACATGAAAATTGTGAGTCTTCAATTAGTTCAGAGGTGTAGGCGATGAAACAGAATAAGGTCATCATTTCTGAGGGTCAATAGAGCTCATTCAGACACTTGCAGGACAGAAGAAACAGTGTGTGTTTATCAATCCGTCAAACGCTCAGTAGTTCCTCACATGACAACACGCATCCAGAGGCGACTGACCTCTGCGGCAGCTAGTGACCTGATGGACGCCGCTCACACATACACTGACATAAAGAGAGGTTTTCTACTGATCATTAACACTCTGTCACACACACACACACACTGTAGCCTCAATTCACAGTGGTCAGATCAGCAGACAGACAGAGCCAGAGGGACAACACGAGGTACACACACAGTTAAATCTGACCTATTATCTGGGACAAAACAGTGTGTTGACATCCAGTGTGTTAAAAATGATAGCTCACTGAAAACTCTGTTTACTCTGTTTACTCATCTTCACTTGTTCAAAACCTATTTGAGTTTCTTCTGTTGAACACAAAAGAAGATATTTTGAAGAATGTTTTTCCTAGGTAGGTTTTTGAAGCATCTTAGAGATGTTGCATCTAAGTTGTTCTGAATTTAGTTTATCTCAGTTTGTTCTGTTTCTTCATGTCAACAATTTCAATGTAGAAATACAATTAATGACAAAACATATAGAAATAACTGACTTTAGACCATTTTTGGGTGGTGAAAACACTAGTGACCTAAGACTTTTGCACAGTACTGTATATTTTATAGTATTTTTTTTACTGGTTTTATACACACACACACACACGCACACACATGTTTGTTTTTGTGAAAAGTGGGTACATTACATAGGCTTCCATTCATTTTATACAGATCAAAGCGTATATTATATTGCCCTCACCCCACCCTACCCCTAAACCCAACCATCACAGGAGACAGTGTACAGCTTTACTCCCTGAACAAACTCATCCTGTGTGATTTAGAAGCTTTTTGAGAAGTGAGGACGTCACCAATGTCCTCATATTTCACCTGCTTTTTGTAATACCTGTGTCATTATACAGATTTGTGTCCTGATATGTCACAAAAACACGTACACACGCACACACACGCACACACACGCACACACACGCACACACACACACACACACACACACACACACACACACACACACACACACACACACGATTAAACAGCAGCCATCAGTTATCATCACATCAGGGATGTCTGAGGAACAAAAACTAACCCTTTAGATGAGCTCAAATTCTCTCTAATCAAATCTTTATATATATATATATATATATATATATATATATATATATATATATATATATATATATATATATATATATAATTTATATAATTTTTTATAATTTGAGCTCATCTAAAGGGTTAGTTTTTGTTTCTCAGACTTTCCTGATGTGATAACTAATGGCTGCTGTTATATTATATATATATATATATATATATATATATATATATATATATATATATATATATATATATATATTCATTCATTCATTAATTTTCTTGTCGGCTTTGTCCCTTGCGGGGTCGCCACAGCGGAATGAACCGCCAACTTATCCAGCACGATTTTATGCAGCGGATGCCCTTCCAGCCGCAACCCATCTCTGGGAACTTCCACACACTCATTCACACTCATACACTACGGACAATTTAGCTTACCCAATTCACCTGTACTGCATGTCTTTGGACTGTGGGGGAAACCGGAGCACCCGGAGGAAACCCACGCGAACGCAGGGAGAACATGCAAACTCCACACAGAAACGCCAACTGACCCAGCCTAGCCGAGGTTCGAACCTGCGACGTTCTTGCTGTGAGGCAACAGCACTACCTACTGCGCCACTGCGTTGCCCATATATATATATATATATATATATATATATATATATATATATATATATATATATATATATATATATATATATATATATATAAATTGCACAATATTTACTTTGATATTTCATTCAAATCTTCTGCAACGATATTTAATTTGTTTTACATTTATTTACACCTTGTTGACCAATTTATGTATGGCATGGCCATTAAAATGTTCCTTACAATGTTACTTAACCAGATGTTTTTTCAAGATCCAGTTCAAGTTTCAAGAGACTGTTACTTCAGGCATGTTGTTGTAATGTTTTAAGTTGACTATTTACACAATAAAAAAAATAAAATAAAAAAAAATCGAAATCGAAAATCGTTCAATCTTTCTGAAAAAAAATCTAGATTTTTTATTTTTTTTTGCCATATCGCCCAGCCCTAATATATATATATATATATATATATATATATATATATATATATATATATATATATATATATATATATATATATAGGCATTCTTCCACATTCACTAACTAATTCGCTCTGCAAACTCGGAGACTGCACTGAAGCTGAGCCAGCCAATCAGCTGCCAGAGAACTCAGCTCCTCCCTCCTGATTGACTCGGTACAGAGCTCATTACTGAGCCACCCTTCACTTTTTGCCTTCTGTAAATAAATATCTAGAGATTTTTGCTTTCTCAGTCACAAAAGAAATGTGATTCATGTTGGCTTAGTGTTATATTAATAGTACTTAGTTTTAATTAAGTTTATTTTTTAAAGTTTAATTTAATCCTTAATTTAACATTTTATGCACATTTTGATAAAATAGTCATGAACTTTGTTTTGATCTTGTTTTAGGTATATATGTTTTATGCATTTTAAGGAATTAAAATAAATCTATTCATTCCAATAGACTTAAATATTGTTAAAATATTAAACTATTTAATACAACGATATAAAAATTAAAATGAAAAAAGTAACCCAGACTGTGAAAATAGATGCACAGACGTGGATGTTGTAAAAGGGTCAATTTAAGTTTAAGAATTTTTAAAACTGCTAAATTGTTAAATTATCATTAAAATAAAACTACAAAAATAAATATCAACAAAATATTATACTATTAAAAGAAATCACTTAAAGTTCAGTTGAAATATATATATATATATATATATACAGTTGCAATCAGAATTATTGAACCCCTTTGAATTTTTGTTCTTTTTTAAATATTTCCCAAATGATGTTTAACAGAACAAGGAAATTTTCACAGTATGTCTGATAATATTTTTTCTTCTGGAGAAAGTCTTATTTGTTTTATTTCAACTAGAAAAAAAGCAGTTTTTATTTTTTTAAGAACCATTTTAAGGTCAATATTATCAGCCCCTTTAAGCTATATTTTGTTTCGATAGTCTACAGATCAAACCATCATTATACAATAACTTGCCTAATTACCCTAACCTGCCTAGTTAACCTAATTAACCTAGTTAAGCCTTTAAATGTCACTTTAAGCTGTATAGAAGTGTCTTGAAGAATATCTAGTCAAATATTATTTACTGTCATCATGGCAAAGATAAAATAAATCAGTTATTAGAGATGAGTTATTAAAACTATTATGATTAGAAATGTGTTGAGAAAATCTGCACTCTGTTAAACAGAAATTGGAGAAAAAAATAAATGGGGGCTAATAAATCAGGGGGTTGAATAATTCTGATTGCAACTGTATGTATATATATATATATGTATGTATATATATATATATATATATATATATATATATATATATATTTTTTTTTTTTTTTTTTTTTTTTTTTTTTTACTTCAGCAACAACATTTCTAATTTCCATTTAAGTTTTTCCATAAATATTTTTTTATTTGTATTTCATCTTTATTTAACTAAAACAGTTTGATTTATTTGTATTTTTTTTACTATAATGGCATCCCTTTAAACCAGCCTGAAGTGCTGCTTGGGTGCAAGAATGTGGAGAGAGCTGCAGTTTTATGAACTCCTACAGGGGTCAGAGGTCAAGCTCTAATAGAAACCCGAGACCTGAAAACACTCTCACGCTTTACCACACTTTCATTTGACAACACAAAGGCAAGGCTTGTGGCAGGTTTGTTTTAAGATCCACGAGCTCTGAAGATGCAAACAGAAGCTTCAGAGTCTCCACAACAAACACTACAACACAGCTCACAGACACCAGCGTTCACTATTAGCATTAGTCATGAGCGTCAAATATTAGCCTTCTTTATAGTATTAGTCATGTGCTTTGAACAAAAAACACACAGAGTAAAATCTAATAAATTTACTGTATTTAATAACTACATAAATAAGTAAAAAATTGTACTATTAAATGTCAAGGTTATCAAGAATTTCCATGCATGAATGTATATGTATGATACAGGTTGTGAGGGAGAAACACATCCGGTCGTTCTGGACTGTAAAGTCTGCGGGAGATTCGATTCTATTCTTAGAGGAATTATCATCGTGGTTTCAGGGAATGGAGGAATCTCAAAGTAAACATTTCATCCTCCTTGTCTCAAAAAAAGATCCCTACATACCACTGAGAAACACAGACAGAGCTCACAGAACCCAGCAGAAACAGCTAACACAATTAACCCATGTGCCAAACAACTCACTGACAGGATATTTGATTTCTGTGTGACCTGTGTGTGCTGTAGGAGGAATTAGTCTCCTGCCATTATGTGAGCTGGTCTAGATCAGGGAATTGTGAGTGTGTTAGTCTGGGATTTGCCGAGAGGAAATACCAAATCACATCTGCATTTTTTGTGCACACATGAGGCATAAAACCAGAGCACAGATGAACTCGAGCAGGAATGTCAAATAAATACTGTACCCGTCATACCAAATTAACCACTCGAGACACGTTCCACACACTTTTACCACACATCTGTTTCACTTCATTCTGTTTACATTCATCTTCAGCAATTAGAATAAATGCAATCCAATTTCAGATTCAGAAATTTCTGTTTATACGATGCCAACATGCTGGATTGTCCATATTCATATTGCACATGCTCTGCATGCATTTCAAACAAATATTCAGCACGTGCAGTCGTCGAATTTAGAAACTGGGGTCACGATGATAATAACTTTGCCAACTGGAATTACTAGAAGAGTTTTTCACTGATTCTCCTCTTATTTTATGCGTAGGCAACAATTCGTTTTCAAATCTGCTATTGAATGTACAGTTGCAATCAGAATTATTCAACCCCCTGATTTATTAGCCCCCCTGTTTATTTTTTCCCCCCAATTTCTGTTTAACAGAGAGCAGATTTTTTCAACACATTTCTAATCATAATAGTTTTAATAACTCATTTCTAATAACTGATTTATTTTATCTTTGTCATGATGACAGTAAATAATATTAGACTAGATATTTTTCAAGACACTTCTATACAGCTTAAAGTGACATTTAAAGGCTTAACTAGGTTAATTAGGGTAACTAGGCAGGTTAGGGTAATTAGGCAAGTTATTGTATAATGATGGTTTGTTCTGTAGACTATCGAAAAAATATATAGCTTAAAGGGGCTAATAATATTGACCTTAAAATGGGTTTTAAAAAATTAAAAACTGCTTTTATTCTAGCCGAAATAAAACAAATAAGACTTTCTTCAGAAGAAAAAAATATTATCAGACATACTGTGAAAATTTCCTTGTTCTGTTAAACATCATTTGGGAAATATTTAAAAAAGAAAAGAAAATTCAAAGGGGGTTCAATAATTCTAATTGCAACTGTATAAAGTGTGGTGTACCTCAAAGTTCTGTTCTGAGCCCTCTTAATCATCATGTTTCAGCCTGTAAAATACCTTTAATATTTGCTCCTCTTAATATTTTAGATCTTCTCTTAATTACACTTTGTTTTGGTCCATTTAACCAAGCTTTTTTCCTTCCCAATAATTTTGATGATAATCGTGGCAATTAGAATTACTAGTTCAGCGTTTCCCCTTATTAGATACTTAGGCAA
Source organism: Danio kyathit (assembly GCA_903798195.1). Lineage (NCBI taxonomy): Eukaryota > Metazoa > Chordata > Actinopteri > Cypriniformes > Danionidae > Danio > Danio kyathit. The sequence continues at coordinate 11,741 of CAIGQS010000521.1, read as the reverse complement.
CAATTCGTTGCTTTTCAAGAGCTCAAATCTGCGATTAGAAGTGTGGTGTAGCTCAAAGTTCTGTTTTGGGCCCTCTTAAGCTTCATTTCTCAGCATTTTTCAGCCATTTTACAGTAGCTCTTCTTACCCTTTGTTCTGGTCCATTTAAGCCTGTTTTTTTTCTTCCTGAAGTGTTGTAATTTTGGTAATAACCGTGGCAACTAGAATTATTAGTTCAGCTTTTCCTCTTATTTGATGCATAGACAAAAATCTGTTGCTTTTCTGAAGCTCAAATCTGTCATTAAATGTATAAAGTGTGGTGTACCTCACAGTTCTGTTCTGAGCTCACTTTAGTTTCATTTTCAGCCCCATTTTTCAGTAGCTCTTCTGTTTATTACATTTGTTTTGGTCCATTTAAGCATGTTTTTCCCTTCCCAAAATGTTGTAATTTCAATAATAACCATGTCAATTAGAATTACTAGTTCAGCTTTTCCTCTTTTTTGATGCATAGACAACAATTCGTTGCTTTTCTGAAGCTCAAATCTGCCATTAAATGTATAAGGTACTCTGTACCACACAGTTCTGTTCTGAGCCCACTTTAGTTTCATTTTCAGCCACATTTTTTTCAGAAGCTATTCTGTTAACTACATTTGTTTTTGGTCCATTTAAGCATGTTTTCCTTCCCAAAATGTTGTAATTTCAATAATAAGCATGTCAATTACAATTACTAGTTCAGCTTTTCCTCTTTTTTGATGCATAGACAACAATTCGTTGCTTTTCTGAAGCTCAAATCTGTCATTAAATGTATAAAGTGTGGTGTACCTCACAGTTCTGTTCTGAGCTCACTTAAGCTTCATTTCTCAGCCTCTACAGTATCTTAATATTTGTTCCTCCTAAGTTCCTCTTCAGCTCTTCTGTTAATTAAATTTTTTGTTTGGTCATTTTAAGCATGTTTTTCCCTTCCCAAAATGTTGTAATTTCGATAATAACCATGGCAATTAGAATCACTAGTTCTGGTTTTCCCCTTCTTCGATGCGTAGAAACTATTCATTGCTTTTCTGAAGCTCAAATCTGCCATTAAATGTATAAGGTACGGTGTACCACACAGTTTTCTTCTGAGCCCATTTTAGTTTCATTTTCAGCCACATTTTTTTCAGAAGCTATTCTGTTAACTACATTTGTTTTGGTCCATTTAAGCATGTTTTTCCTTCCCAAAATGTTGTAATTTCAATAATAAGCATGTCAATTACAATTACTAGTTCAGCTTTTCCTCTTATTAGATGCGTAGGCAACAATTCGTTGCTTTTTAAGTAGCTCAAATCTGCCGTTAAATGTATAAAGTGTGGTGTACCTTACTGTTCTGGGCCCTCTCAAGCTTCATGTTTCAGCCTGTAAAATATCTTTAATATTTGTTCCTCTTAATATTACACTTCAGCTTTTCTGTTAATTACACTTTGTTTTGGTCCATTTAAGCATGTTTTTTCCTTCCCAAAATGTTGCAATTTCGATAATAATCATGGCAACTAGAATTACAAGTTCAGCTTTTCCTCTTATTCAGTGTTTGTTGCTTTTCCGAAGCTCAAATCTGTCATTAAAATGATGTGATGTACGTAATCAGATGTTAGCATAAGGTTAGATTTAGGTCACCAGCATCTAAGGACAATGTTATTTCAATGACGTTGATATTAGGTTGATTTTAGGTTGTGTTGGAAAGTGACCAAAAACGTCAAGCCAACATCTTAAACCTAAATCATAATGACGTCAAATATTGACATTTATTCGTCAGATATGGCAACCAAAATCCAATGTCTGATAGATGTTATAGTGGTAACGTCTACACTAGGGATTTTCAACCGGTGGGCCGTGAGATAGCTTAAAACTCTCAATATTATACTATAAGTAATATGCTATATTAAAATGATCAAAGTAATGCACTTTCTCCTGTTCTCTGATTGATTACTTCAAACTCGGCGAAAAAAAAAACAGCCTCATGATCATGTCTGCAACTCATTCACAAACTATGTGTGAAGTGAAATTGAAAATCTCTCTTTGTGTATTTTTGTGTGAACTATTTATTATATATACACAGAGTTGTCCAAATTAATGTCCTGTGAGTGTTTTATAATGGACGTGTGGCCATACGGATCTTGCGAGGCTCAACAGAATTCCAGCTACTACACGTGCAATATTAAAATGCACCATATTTACATTTTAATGAAGACATTATCTTACGCAAGTAAAAATAATCAACGTTTCCATTCTTCCTTTTCAAGAAATGTCCTTTCAAGACCCGTACATATACAATACAGACACAAAATGAATGGAGAATGAGTATTAAAGAAGATATTTTAATGGTGTGGGTTTAGAGATAACCACAATAAACATCTCTACAGTCAAACAAACGCAATGTACACAATTTGACCAAATAGATCTCACCAATACAATCTCGATATCCTTACAGTAAAACAATCAACAATTAAAAACTGAAAAAACTGTTTTAAAAAACAACGACATCCAAACAGAGAGAAACCAGAGAGTCTCTATGCTTTTTCCAGTGATCTTTATCCAGCTTTTCCAAGACAGTGAAAGCGTCGACTTGCACACAATCAATCAGCCTTTACGCAGAAATCCACAAACATTAATAATTGCGTATTTGGCTTTAAAAACTCATGTTCTCTTTCAGATTTGCTGGCGTCTAGGCAGCGTTTAGGATCATTACTGAAACATGCTCACGTTTGTACATCACAAAAATGCATTTACATACTTTAATATAGCGATAATCCGGAAGACACATTTCTCAGGATTTCTTGATGAGCAGTCCGAGCTATGGCTTTAAACAGTGATCTCTACCCTCAAACATTCAGCCAACATCATTATTTATATTGCAAAGCTGAAACGCAGAGGTCATATTTCCATACGTTTGCATAAACAATCTTAACCGTCGACTCCTTTAACAGTATCTGATATAAAAGTTCTGGGATGTGCTGCAATGAAAACGACTATGCAGAGATATTTCAGCACCAATGACAAACATGTTCTGATTTGGCTCGATCAAACCGTTCATCATAGGAAAATGAATGCCAAACGTCCTGCCTGAATATTAGTTCAGCCCTCAAAATGTTTGTAGACAAATTGCGGCTCACGTATAAGGTCGAAATCACCATCTGGAAGCAGATAAAAGATGATTTATCGCGCGATGATGCTTCTATCAGCAGTTTGTGAACCAAAGAGTAAATCCACTACAGCGATGTTAGCAGAAAGACACAAAAACCTGACGACATTTTATGAAGGATTGGAAGAAAATGTAGCCAGTGCGGAGATCATAATATATTAAACACTCAAAAGTAAATCATCGACAACAATTTACATCGATTTTATCCATAATACAACAAAATTAATCCAAGTCGATGTCAAATATACAAAAACTGTTTTTTATGAATAAGCTGCAGCAGTTTTAGCTAGTGAAGTTCGGATATTTAGACATTATAGGATAGTTAGAAGTTCAGATATTTAGACAACACCGATGAGAGAATTGAAGGACTGAGAAATTGATGAGACTCCTGAACAGGTACCAGACCTTCTTTAACAAGTGTGATGGACTACCTTAGTGAGAACACCTCAATTAGACAACAACCAAGCATGCATTCATGGATGGTTTGGCACTTTGCATTTCCAGTAAAATAAATGTAACTCTTCGAACAATGACACACTGAGAACAATGATTCATTGGATTTACTTCATTTATATTAAAGGTCAGTGATTGCAAATAATTCATATGGGAATTAGAGTTGTCATGATACTGGAATTCGGTACTGAAATTTTAAAGACGTCCATTTCCCGCTAACATTTGAACGTGTTCTTAAACATTGCTGATTGGCCGTTGTGTTCACGTGCTCAACTGAAATGACTGTGATTGGCTGTGAAGGTCATCAGTTCACAGATCTCACCGCTGTTTACTGAGTGTAAACACAGATACAGGGACACTGGAGCGTTTTAAAGCTGCGATTCGCCAGCGGGTCGCTCATATTTCGCTTATAAACAGCCCGGCTGATCTTCACAGCTTTAAAATGCTCCAGTGTCCCTGTATCTGTGGTAACATTCAGTAAAATGCGGTGAGTTCGGTGAACTGATGACCTTCACGGCCAATCACAGTCATTTCTGTTTAGAACGTGAACACACTGGCCAATCCGCGCTGTTTAAGAACGTGCTCAAATGTTAGCGGGAAATGGACATCTTTAAAATTTCAGTATCGACTGGTACCGAATTCCAGTATCGCGACAACACTAAAGGGATCTTAATTTAATTAGTTTGTTTAAATTCAGCCCATATAAATACTTAGCAACCACTCACCTTAAAAAAAACGCAATGAATCATTATTTTCAGTGTGCATTTCAAAGTCAACGAAAAAAATAAACGGCGCATGTTCATTTGGACAAATTTAGAATGAAACAAGAACAGAAATCTTTGGAAATCTTGAAGATGATAGAGATGAAGATTGTGTTTGGAGTGAAAGAGTGCTAGAAATTGATAAGTGACAAGCAGAGACCACACCCCCAAGTGTGACGGCCAATAGGAAGCCGTGTGGTCTACCTGGAGGGGTGTGGTTTCAGCGAGAGCCCCGCCCTCGCAGACTTGGTCCCAGAACACAATCAGTCTCTTCCCCAGCAGAACTGCTCTTTAATTGGAGCGTAATGGTACGGCATCTAAGAGATCCTCCAGTGAGCCCGTGTCCTCCGTGGACTCTTTCCCGTCTGCAGCGTCCTGACGGCTCTTTTTCGTGGCACTCGGTGACGCGTCCTCCTGAAGAAGCTCTTTGGCAAGAAGGTTTGTCACGGCGTGACCAGCTCCTCTCCGATTATTGGCTGAAACAGAATAAAAATGAAGTCAAAAATGCTGTCAGGTACTTCTTTTTCTTGCTTCACTTCTATCTTCTAACTTCACCTCTATGCCTTTCTTTATTAGGACATTTGAAAAAGTTAAAAACCTGTAACCATTGACTTTCATAGTATTTGCTTTAATAAATATCAAATATTATTATAAGTAGGGGCGACATGGTGGCTCAGTGGTTAGCACTGTCGCCTCACAGCAAGATGGTCACTGGTTCGAGCCTCGGTTGGGTCAGGTGTCATTTCTGTGTGGAGTTTGCATGTTCTCCCTGTGTTGGTGTGGGTTTCCTCTGGGTGCTTCGGTTTCCCCCACAGTCCAAACACATGCGCTATAGAGGAATTTATCAACTAATTTGGCCGTAGTGTATGAGTGTGTGTGTAAATGAGTGTGCATGGGTGTTTCCCAGTACTGGATTGCAGCTGGAAAGACAGTCACTGTGTAAAACTTATGCTTGATAAGTTGGTGGTTCATTCCGCTGTGGCGACCCCTGTTGAATAAAGGGACTAAGCTGAAGGAAAATGAATGAATGAATTATTGTAAGTGGGTAAAACTTAACATATTGGTAAACGGAGTTAATAAATGCAACTTTTGTTGTAGGTTTTATTGAGATGCAGGGCTTGATATTAACTTTTATTATCACCAGCCACAGTGGCTACTAGTTTTTCAACATTACTAGCCACTCGCCATTTTTATTAGCACAAGAGTTAGGAAAATATATATTTATATGCTTATATTTGACTTTAGCATGCAAAAATTACTCATTTTAGATTTAGCGTTATGTCCACATCAGTTCATTTCACTTTTTGTGTGTGTTGTGTATGAGCTTGCTTGATAAGCATGAGCAAATGGGTTGTGGTTTCATAGTGTCACATTGCAATTAGTTCTTGTTTCACATGACCTTTCAGGTCTCAACACTAAGGATTTACCCTTTTTTCTCTGGCCACAACAAAAATAAACAAATAAATAAATAAATCATTTCTTAGCCACAAATGTAAGCTGAAGGTCCCAGATCACCAGTTCACCATACATAAATGGGAAGTTAATCTCCTATAAAGCAATGTTATTGTAAAGGATGATTAAACCATGAATAAAAAGAACTGTAAAAGAAAGCAGGTGAAAAACATACTGTGTGCCATAATAAAAGGATGATCACCTGCACACAGTTAACATTAGGCCCATTAATAATCTGTTCAAAGAATGGTTAAAGCGAAAGCGGCAAACTCTGCTGCTTACACAATGACATTTTTTTTTTTTTTTTTTAAAGAATCTCGAGCATCACTTTTTGTCTATTCTATTTCAAAGGGATCATCAGTTATGATCGCATCAGTTGTTTCCAGGCACGGTTGCTTTGCGCAAGGAAACAGGAGCGCGCAAGTATATAAACACTCGCGCACATCACATTAGCTGTGTGCACCACACTAAAGCCTTCGTCAGTGAGTGAGAGTCTCTCCATTCGCCTGATCATCCTCTCATTTGGTATTCACCTGCTTTCTTTTGCTCACGCGGACAGCTGTTTTTGTCAGTCGTGCAGCTTCTCAAACTTTGTTTTTAAGAAAACTACAATTTAAAAAATTATTTTCAACTGGCCAAAGTGGCTAGTGGCTACCTGCTAACCCGCCACAGCTGAAATCAACCCGCATTTGGTGGGTTGGCAGGTGTTAATGTCAAGCCCCATTGAGATGTATTGCTGGCGACTCAATGTGTCTCCCTGATTGGGAAGCTTTACATAGACGTAAGAAAAATAAGAGCTGTTTTATTTTATTTGAGACCCATAACACACTTATCCAGTGCATTTAGGACTTTTTAAGGCCTAAAAATTTTATTTTAATTGTAGGTTAAGACATTTCAAGACTCTGCGGACATCCTATTAAAGTTGGAAATAACCCAAAATATTCAGAAACACACATCAGATTAATACCCTGACAAAAGACAAATGCAAAACATCACATCATACATGTTAATTAATTCCGTCTGTTTAGAAGACCGTCTAGTGCAAAACACTCCAATAACAACAATTGAAGAACAAAACTCCTGCGGTGAGACTCTGACATGAGGATACTGTCTGAGAATGTCAGATTTCATTCACATTCTCCAGCCTGTATGCAAAACAAGACCATGCAGAGGAAGCACACACACAAACACACACGGAGACGGAGAGAGAGAGAGAGAGAGAGAGAGAGAGAGAGAGAGAGAGAATCCCCAGTGCTACTGATAACCATCTCTAAACAAACATCTGTAACGAAGCATGCAGAGAGATAGAAAGCAAACACACACACACACACGTTACCGAGCAGGTGTCCAGCGTGAGCTGTGATAACGACAGCACTGAGTCTGTTGAGGAGAAAAGTCGTTATGGGTGCGATTGTGCTTTGGGTTGTGAGTGACAGACAGATGGGACCCTCATAAACATTTACTGCGGTAATCCGACAAAATACCCTGCAGTTACTGACTCTGCAATAAAATGACTTTCTTTCTGTTTGTCCGAATGAGGCGCAGACACAATGCAACGACCGTCTAAATCACAGTTAATCAATGTATGATGTTTATTAAAATCATGCAGATTCTGGACCAATGACATTTACTGTGGGCGGAGCAAACTAGATAATTATGCGACAGAAATATAAAACAAATGACTGACAAAACATGTCGTCGCAGTTCATTTATTCATTTTTCTTCAGCTTAGTACCTTATTGATCAGAGGGCCACCACAATGGAATGAACTGCCAACTATTCTGGCATATGTTTTACATATAGATGGCCTTCCAGCTGCAACCCAGTACTGGGAAACACCCATACACACTCATTGTGTTTGGACTGTGGGGGAAACCGGAGCACCCGGAGGAAACCCACACCGACACGGGCAGAACATGCAAACTCCATACAGAAATGCCAACTGACCCAGCCGAGGCTCGAACCAGCGACCTTCTTGCTGTGAGGCCGCAGTGCTAACCACTGAGCCATCGTGCCGTCCTGTTGTCAGTTCCAAATGTGATATTCTTTCTCATTATTTCTCTGATTCAATGAGAATTAAAATGATTCAAGTCTTGTTTTCTGAGACATGTATGCAAATGTAGTGAGCTTGCATTAAAAGTGTGTGTTTGTGTGAAACTGTGTGAGTGTGATCGTGCGTTTGTGTGTGTGTGAGTGAGGGAGAGAGATTGTGATCCAGCTGTGAAAAGAGAGCAGAGCTAACTAACATCAGTGTAATGAAGCTAAAAATACGATTTTACAGCATTTGGAGGTGTTGAGCTTATACACACACACACACACACACACACACAAGGCTGGACATAAAACACCCAGAATGCATTTCTTGTTTTCCCAGTATGAATATTTAAACATTCTTAAATGGATAAACATTTACTTGAGAAGCAAAATAAGGATATAAAGAGAGTTGCTGGCTAATATTACCTTTTTTATATTATATATTTAATATTACCTATTTTGAGTTTTAAGGCAATTTTAAGTTGATTTGAATACATTTTTTGAAAATTAGATGTACACTCACTGGCCACTTTATTAGGTACACCTTACACCGGGTTGGTCCCCCTTTTGCCTTCAGAACTGCCTTAATCCTTCATGGCATAGATTCAACAAGTACTGGAAATATTCCTCAGAGATTTTGCTCCATATTGGCATGATAGCATCACACAGTTGCTGCAGATTTGTCTACTGCACATCCATGATGCCAATCTCCAGTTCCACCACATCCAAAAGGTGCTCTATTGGATTGAGCTCTGGTGACTGTGTAGGCCATTTGAGTACATTGAACTCATTGTTATGTTAAGAAAACCAGTCTGAGAAGATTCGCACTTTATGACATATGAGTGTGTTATCCTGCTGGAAGTAGCCATCAGAAGATGGAGACACTGTGGTCATAAAGGGATGGACATGGTCAGCAACAATACTCAGGTAGGCTGTGGCGTTGACACGATGCTCAATTGATACTAATGGGCCCAAAGTGTGCCAAGAAAATATCTCCCACACCACCACCACCAGCCTGAAACGTTGATACAAGGCAGGATGATTCCATGCTTTCATGTTGTTGACGCCAAACAGCCTGCCATCCGAATGTGGCAGCAGAAATTGTGCGTGAAAATACCAGTAGATCAGCAGTTTCTAAAATACTCTGACCAGCACTTTCAAAGTCACTTAAATCCCCTTTCTTCCCCATTCTGATGCTCGGTTTGAACAGCAGATCGTCTTGACCATGTCTACATGCCTAAATGCTTTGAGTTGCTGTCATGTGATTGGCTGATTAGAAATTTGCGTTAACAAGCAATTAGGAACAGGTATACCTAATAAAGTGGCCGGGAAATGTAAATCACAACAAGCTGACTTCAAAATCATAGTTGAATCTTGGATTAATTAAATTCCGGCTGAAAATTTATGAACTTATTTATTTTGTAAATTAAAGTAAGAAAAATGCATGACTTAGTGGTCAGATTTAAAAGTAGCAAAAGAAAACACATAAAATGATGCTTCTGACCGCTTCTTATAAAAACACATTTGTATTATTATTTTATTAAAAGAAATGAAAACGTCAGTAATTCTGAGTCTCATATTAATGTGCCTTAAATTCAGAATATGGAGATTTGTGTAGAACAAAATAAGATCAAAACACATCAGAATGCCGTCTGTGTGTCTAACATGATTAAGTGTGTGGTATTGTTCCTCTGACAGCAGGAGTGTGTGTGTGTGTTGCTCTTTTTGTAGAATGGTTAGAGGGTGTGTTTGCGAGCTGGACAAAAGTGTGTGTGTATATGTGTTTTGTGGACATCTGGCAGAGTGTGTTTGTGTGTGTGTTGGGCACAGGGTGTGTCTCTGGCTCTTTGTCTGTGTCTGACTGTGTGTGTCTTTTGTGTTGAAGTGTGTGTGTGTGTGTGTGTCTTTCACTGAGAAGTCAAGAGTGTGTGTGCAGGGTCACGACACGGCAGATGTGTGTATGCTGATGAACACACACACCAGCTACAGGCCAATCAGCATATTATCTGTCTGAAACGGTGTGTGTTTTGCTAAATCAACAAGGACAAGAACATTTATATATACTCTTTAAAATAATATATAAAAATAATAATAATAATAATTATAAATAAACTGAGGCTTTGAGTGACAAATAGACATGTTTCTGATCTTTCTGACTGCTGGAAACATCCGGCACTGTCCCCTTTTCTTCACTTTAAATAATTAAAGCACTCTAAATAATTAACCCCTCAGTCATCTGATTGATAGTTCAGACTTTTATTATGTAATATTAGTTGAATCTAATTGGACAAATGTCTACATTTCGGTTGTGCTTCTTCATGTGTCTCTTTGCAGTTTAATTTGTACAGATTTTAATAACATTAATAAGAATAAATGATAAAGCATTTATAGTATTTAGAGATCACTGATAATGACAGTTTCCCAGTACTGGGTTTCAGCTGGAAGGGCATCCGCTGTGTAAAACATACAAGTTGGCAGTTCATTCCATTGTGGCGACCCCTGATGAATAAAGGGACTAAGGTGAAGGAAAATGAATGAATAAATGACTGAAAACGACAGATTACTCTCTGGATTTTCACTTTAGACACGTTGTCTCTGAGAATTTAAATGAGGAGTTTGAGATTTGTCCAATTATTTAATGCATGTTTGGGTTTATTTAGGAAATATTATTGTGATATTTAATTACATCTATCGTATTTATTCTTTATTTTTTTCAGCATTTTGGTCTGATCTGTTAAAGGTTATAGACTTTATTAGGTACACCTGTCCAACTGCTTGTTAACGCAAATGTCTAATTAGCCAATCACATGGCAGCAACTCAACGTATTTAAGCATGTAGACATGGTCAAGACGATCTGCTGCAGTTCAAACTGAGCATCAGAATGGGAAGAAAGGAGATTTAAGTGACTTTGAAGTGGCATGGTTGTTGGTGCCTTGCGGGCTGTTGAGTATTTCAGAAACTGCTGATCTACTGGGATTTTCACGCACAACATCTCTAGGGTTTACAGAGAATGGTCAAAAAGGAGAAATATCCAGTGAGCGGCAGTTCTGTGGGCGCAAATGCCTTGTTGATGCCAGAGGTCAGAGGAGAATGGCCAGACTGGTTCCAGCTGATAGAAAGCAACAGTAACTCAAATAAGCACTCGCTACAACCGAGGTCTGCAGAAGAGCATCTCTGAACACACAACACGTCCAACTTGAGGTGGATGAGCTACAGCAGCAGAAGACCACACGGGTGCCACTCCTGTCAGCTAAGAACAGGAAACTGAGGCTACAATTCACACAGGCTCACCAAAACTGATCAATAGAATATTGGAGAAACGTTGCCTGGTCTGATGAGTCTCCATTTCTGCTGCCACATTCAGATGGTCGGGTCAGAATTTGGCATCAACAACATGAAAGCATGGATCCATACTGCCTTGTAGAGTTCAGGCTGGTGGTGGTGTAATGGTGTGGGGGATATTTTCTTGGCACACTTTGGGTCCATTAGTACCAATTGAGCATCGTGTCAACGCCACAGCCTACCTGAGTATTGTTGCTGACCATGTCCATCCCTTTATGACCACAGTGTCTCATCTTCTGATGGCTACTTCCAGCAGGATAACACATGTCATAAAGCGAATCATCTCAGACTGGTTTCTTGAACATGACAATGAGTTCACTGTACTCAAATGGCCTCCACAGTCACCAGAGTCTCAATCCAATAGAGCACCTTTGGGATGTGGTGGAAACGGGAGATTGGCATCATGGATGTGCAGCCGACAAATCTGCAGCAACTGTGTGATGCTATCATGTCAATATGGAGCAAAATCTCTGGGAATATTTCCAGTACCTGTTGAATCTGTGCCATGAATGATTAAGGCAGTTCTGAAGGCAAAAGGGGTCCAACC
>CAIGQS010000520.1:0-25827 GCA_903798195.1 Danio kyathit | reverse complement strand
AGAGCGCGAACGCAGTCCCCCCACTACCAGAAATTATGCAGTCGAGATTCCCACATTTGGGGAATTCGCAGGGGTCAGCATGACCGGCGTGCAATGGCCAAGCCTCGCCCTGGGTGAACCACCTTCCTGATCATGGTATCTCCCCTGCCAGGTAAGTATGAGTTGCTGGGCGGAGCAAACGGCGGCGCTGTTTTCCATCGGCCGTCCTCCCTGACGGTGATGCCCAGCCACCCCTGTCGCCCTGACGGGGCGCTGTACTTTTCACCAGACGTGCCCTGTGCTTGCAAACCACTCGCTAGTAACTGTGGCAAACGAATAAAGAACTTGAGCTTCCACCAGCTGCCTGCTTGTTGTTTTGTCAACAGTTGGGGCTGCCAACACATGGATTCCACCGGGCGCACTCGATGGGGGGACAGCGGTCACTGTGGGGGGGAGGGTAGGGGGTCTCCTGTTCTTTCTTTCTTTTCCTCCGGCTGTTTCCTGTCTCTACAGACGCCGTGTTTCTCTGGTTAGTTGTTGATTTGATCTATTCTGACATGTCGACCTGCTGCTTTGCTACGGTTTGGACCGTGTTTTGCCTAGAGCTGCGTGCTTTTCGCTCTTGACTTTTATATTTTATGTTCTATTTTTTTTTTTACGTCAGCCGATCAGCACAGCGCTCAAACGGCATGGCTTGAAGAACAACAATCGGCAAACGTTCTGGACCAGAACGTCACCAACAAAAGCGGAAGCGTTGACTAAACAACCTCCCGCTGCGAACAGCTTACATTCCTGAGACGGGGAAACCACAGATGGCTGGCTGTGGCATCGCCCCTGGTTCAGGTTGGTTTAGAATCGTCCTTGGGGCCCAAAATGCCACGGACGTCTACAAAAGATTGCAATTCTTGAAACAAAGTGACCTCTGATCCGAGCAGAAGCGTTCGTTCACCCAGTGACAAATAAAAATGACGACCTTTCACGGTCTGCATGCGTTCCGTCAGTAATAGCGGCCGGCCGGCAAATAGGATTCAGAGATTCCACAGGGCACATCCGCTAGACGGCCGAAAGCCACCGGGGGCTCCCTTGGCGCGTGCCTTGACTTGGCCTAGCAGCTTTGAGAGAGGACCATTCGAGCCGTTGTTTCCCGCGACAGAACAGACACCTCTAACAACGGGTGGGCAGGCCTTCCTCAAACACGCCAAGCTTGCCGCTTGCCTGGAGTGCAAAACGCTGGACAAGCGACGAGAAAAGAGCAGCGCTGCTCCCGCCATGCTTGGGACTACCGCACCAACTCTGTCTTGAACCACTGTGCTCAGGGGAGAGCGCGAAACGCAGTCCCCCACTACCAGAAATTATGCAGTCGAGATTCCCACATTTGGGGGAATTCGCAGGGGTCAGCATGACCGGCGTGCAATGGCCAAGCCTCGCCCTGGGTGAACCACCTTCCTGATCATGGTATCTCCCCTGCCAGGTAAGTATGAGTTGCTGGGGCGGAGCAAACGGCGGCGCTGTTTTCCATCGGCCGTCCTCCCTGACGGTGATGCCCAGCCACCCCTGTCGCCTGACGGGGCGCTGTACTTTTCACCAGACGTGCCCTGTGCTTGCAAACCACTCGCTAGTAACTGTGGCAACGAATAAAGAACTTGAGCTTCCACCAGCTGCCTGCTTGTTGTTTTGTCAACAGTTGGGGCTGCCAACACATGGATTCCACCGGGCGCACTCGATTGGGGGACAGCGGTCACTGTGGGGGGAGGGTAGGGGGTCTCCTGTTCTTTCTTTCTTTTCCTCCGGCTGTTTCCTGTCTCTACAGACGCCGTGTTTCTCTGGTTAGTTGTTGATTTGATCTATTCTGACGTGTCGACCTGCTGCTTTGCTACGGTTTGGACCGTGTTTGCCTAGAGCTGCGTGCTTTTCGCTCTTGACTTTTATATTTTATGTTCTATTTTTTTTTTTACGTCAGCCGATCAGCACAGCGCTCAAACGGCATGGCTTGAAGAACAACAATCGGCAAACGTTCTGGACCAGAACGTCACCAACAAAAGCGGAAGCGTTGACTAAACAACCTCCCGCTGCGAACAGCTTACATTCCTGAGACGGGGAAACCACAGATGGCTGGCTGTGGCATCGCCCCTGGTTCAGGTTGGTTTAGAATCGTCCTTGGGGCCCAAAATGCCACGGACGTCTACAAAAGATTGCAATTCTTGAAACAAAGTGACCTCTGATCCGAGCAGAAGCGTTCGTTCACCCAGTGACAAATAAAAATGACGACCTTTCACGGTCTGCATGCGTTCCGTCAGTAATAGCGGCCGGCCGGCAAATAGGATTCAGAGATTCCACAGGGCACATCCGCTAGACGGCCGAAAGCCACCGGGGGCTCCCTTGGCGCGTGCCTTGACTTGGCCTAGCAGCTTTGAGAGAGGACCATTCGAGCCGTTGTTCTTCCCGCGACAGAACAGACACCTCTAACAACGGGTGGGCAGGCCTTCCTCAAACACGCCAAGCTTGCCGCTTGCCTGGAGTGCAAAACGCTGGACAAGCGACGAGAAAAGAGCAGCGCTGCTCCCGCCATGCTTGGGACTACCGCACCAACTCTGTCTTGAACCACTGTGCTCAGGGGAGAGCGCGAACGCAGTCCCCCACTACCAGAAATTATGCAGTCGAGATTCCCACATTTGGGGAATTCGCAGGGGTCAGCATGACCGGCGTGCAATGGCCAAGCCTCGCCCTGGGTGAACCACCTTCCTGATCATGGTATCTCCCCTGCCAGGTAAGTATGAGTTGCTGGGCGGAGCAAACGGCGGCGCTGTTTTCCATCGGCCGTCCTCCCTGACGGTGATGCCCAGCCACCCCTGTCGCCTGACGGGGCGCTGTACTTTTCACCAGACGTGCCCTGTGCTTGCAAACCACTCGCTAGTAACTGTGGCAAACGAATAAAGAACTTGAGCTTCCACCAGCTGCCTGCTTGTTGTTTTGTCAACAGTTGGGGCTGCCAACACATGGATTCCACCGGGCGCACTCGATTGGGGGACAGCGGTCACTGTGGGGGGAGGGTAGGGGGTCTCCTGTTCTTTCTTTCTTTTCCTCCGGCTGTTTCCTGTCTCTACAGACGCCGTGTTTCTCTGGTTAGTTGTTGATTTGATCTATTCTGACGTGTCGACCTGCTGCTTTGCTACGGTTTGGACCGTGTTTGCCTAGAGCTGCGTGCTTTTCGCTCTTGACTTTTATATTTTATGTTCTATTTTTTTTTTTTACGTCAGCCGATCAGCACAGCGCTCAAACGGCATGGCTTGAAGAACAACAATCGGCAAACGTTCTGGACCAGAACGTCACCAACAAAAGCGGAAGCGTTGACTAAACAACCTCCCGCTGCGAACAGCTTACATTCCTGAGACGGGGAAACCACAGATGGCTGGCTGTGGCATCGCCCCTGGTTCAGGTTGGTTTAGAATCGTCCTTGGGGCCCAAAATGCCACGGACGTCTACAAAAGATTGCAATTCTTGAAACAAAGTGACCTCTGATCCGAGCAGAAGCGTTCGTTCACCCAGTGACAAATAAAAATGACGACCTTTCACGGTCTGCATGCGTTCCGTCAGTAATAGCGGCCGGCCGGCAAATAGGATTCAGAGATTCCACAGGGCACATCCGCTAGACGGCCGAAAGCCACCGGGGGCTCCCTTGGCGCGTGCCTTGACTTGGCCTAGCAGCTTTGAGAGAGGACCATTCGAGCCGTTGTTTCCCGCGACAGAACAGACACCTCTAACAACGGGTGGGCAGGCCTTCCTCAAACACGCCAAGCTTGCCGCTTGCCTGGAGTGCAAAACGCTGGACAAGCGACGAGAAAAGAGCAGCGCTGCTCCCGCCATGCTTGGGACTACCGCACCAACTCTGTCTTGAACCACTGTGCTCAGGGGAGAGCGCGAACGCAGTCCCCCACTACCAGAAATTATGCAGTCGAGATTCCCACATTTGGGGAATTCGCAGGGGTCAGCATGACCGGCGTGCAATGGCCAAGCCTCGCCCTGGGTGAACCACCTTCCTGATCATGGTATCTCCCCTGCCAGGTAAGTATGAGTTGCTGGGCGGAGCAAACGGCGGCGCTGTTTTCCATCGGCCGTCCTCCCTGACGGTGATGCCCAGCCACCCCTGTCGCCTGACGGGGCGCTGTACTTTTCACCAGACGTGCCCTGTGCTTGCAAACCACTCGCTAGTAACTGTGGCAAACGAATAAAGAACTTGAGCTTCCACCAGCTGCCTGCTTGTTGTTTTGTCAACAGTTGGGGCTGCCAACACATGGATTCCACCGGGCGCACTCGATTGGGGGACAGCGGTCACTGTGGGGGGAGGGTAGGGGGTCTCCTGTTCTTTCTTTCTTTTCCTCCGGCTGTTTCCTGTCTCTACAGACGCCGTGTTTCTCTGGTTAGTTGTTGATTTGATCTATTCTGACGTGTCGACCTGCTGCTTTGCTACGGTTTGGACCGTGTTTGCCTAGAGCTGCGTGCTTTTCGCTCTTGACTTTTATATTTTATGTTCTATTTTTTTTTTTACGTCAGCCGATCAGCACAGCGCTCAAACGGCATGGCTTGAAGAACAACAATCGGCAAACGTTCTGGACCAGAACGTCACCAACAAAAGCGGAAGCGTTGACTAAACAACCTCCCGCTGCGAACAGCTTACATTCCTGAGACGGGGAAACCACAGATGGCTGGCTGTGGCATCGCCCCTGGTTCAGGTTGGTTTAGAATCGTCCTTGGGGCCCAAAATGCCACGGACGTCTACAAAAGATTGCAATTCTTGAAACAAAGTGACCTCTGATCCGAGCAGAAGCGTTCGTTCACCCAGTGACAAATAAAAATGACGACCTTTTACTGGTCAGCATGCGTTCCGTCAGTAATAGCGGCCGGCCGGCAAATATGATTCAGAGATTCCACAGGGCACATCCGCTAGACGGACGAAAGCCACCGGGGGCTCCCTTGGCGCGTGCCTTGACTTGGCCTAGCAGCTTTGAGAGAGGACCATTCGAGTCGTCGTTTCCCGCGACAGAACAGACACCTCTAACAATGGGTGGGGCAGGCCTTCCTTAAATACGCCAAGCTTGCCGCTTGCCTAGAGTGCAAAACGCTGGACAAGCAACGAGAAAAGAGCAGCGCTGCTCCCGCCATGTTTAGGACTACCGCACAAACTCTATCTTGAACCACTGTGCTCAGGGGAGAGCGCGAACGCAGTCCCCCACTACCAGAAATTATGCAGTCGAGAATTCCCGCATTTGGGGAATTCGCAGAGGTCTGCTCAGGGAACGTGCAATGCCAACTGTAGACTGTAGACTCTGGTCCAATGAGGAGCCGCGATTGTCTACAGTTTGATTGGACCCTGGGCCAATCGGAGGGCTGCATGTCTAAAGTTAAAATCATAGTCCAACGAGGAGCCGCGATTGTGTACAGTTGATTAGACCCTGGGCCAATCGGAGGGCTGCATTGTCTAAAGTTTAAAATCACGCGGCCAACGGCGCTGAGGATTTTCTACAGTTTCTCTCACTCTGGACGCTCACAGTTTATCGGGTCAGAAAGCTCATCTGCTGTCGAGATAAATTCATCTGCTGTAGAGATTTCAAGTGGTAAGTTATTTTTTATACTGTTATATTGATGCACTGTATGTTTTGGTCACATCACGTTTGAAATATTTCACTCTTTGTGCAGTATTTTGTCTTTGCTCGTGACGCTGCTCTGTCAGAAAGTACACCTGTCGTAGAGATTCGTGTGATAAGTTATTTTTATACTGTTATATTGATGCACAGTATGTTTTTGGTCACTTCACGTTTGAATTATTTCACTCTTTGTGCAGTATTTTGTCTGTGCTCGTGACGCTGCGCCTTCAGAACGTACACCTGTCGTAGAGATT
This sequence comes from Danio kyathit, assembly GCA_903798195.1. Classification (NCBI taxonomy): domain Eukaryota; kingdom Metazoa; phylum Chordata; class Actinopteri; order Cypriniformes; family Danionidae; genus Danio; species Danio kyathit. Next base: position 19,952 of record CAIGQS010000520.1, on the reverse strand, counting down.
TCTTGTGATAAGTTATTTTTATAATGTTATATTGATGCACAGTATGTTTTGGTCATTTCACATTTGAAATATTTCACTCTTTGTGCAGTATTTTGTCTGTGCTCGTGACGCTGCGCCTTCAGAACGTACACCTGTCGTAGAGATTTGTGTGATAAGTTATTTTTATAAGGTTATATTGATGCACAGTATGTTTGGTCGCATCACGTTTGAAATATGTCACTTTTTGTGCAGTATTTTGTATGTGTGCATGACGCTGTGCCGTCAGAAGTTCGCCCATTAAAGAGATTTCGTGTGGTAAGTTATTTTTATTCTGTTATATTAATGTTTTGGTCACATCATGTTTGAAATATTTCTCTGTGCAGCATTTGGTCTGTGCTCGTGACGTTGTGCCGTCACCAAGTTCACCTGTCATAGAGATTTCGTGTGGTAAGTTATTTTTATATTGTGATATTAATTACATGTATATTTGGCTGCACAAAACCTGTAATAGTTTAGCTTTTGTATTATTTTCGAGTCGCGGTGATGGCTCCATATAGTAAACAGTTGTTTCATTAAAATATAGCAACAAACATGCTAATAAATGAATATCCCTTTATATACAGAAATATATGTGACCATGGCGATTATTATCATTAGTTGTTACTATGAGAAGCGAAGAATATCTTAAGATCTTAATGCCTGGGACAAAACATATGATCAACACTTGTATTTGTTATCATAAGAATATAGTAAAATCGTAATTCCCATAGACTAAATAATATATCACTGATTCTCAAGGCCTGGGACAAAAACATATCCAGCAATTACTGCTACAAGGTTTAAAATAAAAATGTGCGTGCATTATATATCATTTGTTATGTTATTTCAAGTATTATATGTGTAAATGATATGAGATTAATGATAGAACGTATTTAACATCCTTAGAATGTATTTTACCTTACCTTATATCAACCATATGGAGGTTGATATTAATAGCTGCCCGTTTTGTTATATGAAAAACACAAAATACAACTGTAAGCATTTGAAAAAAATGTTTGATTTAACAGAGCAATTGATGGATTCAAGGTATTTGATATAGAAATTCATGTTTTCATCGCCACTGTCAAATGCATCATCTCTGTCAGCACTGCTTAAGCCTTGTTAGATCATCTTTTGCTATTTCATTTATTTGTTAAACAATTAATGTAAAAAAATAAATGCAAAAAAAAAAAAAAGGCTTACACAAAATGTCACTTTAATACTTCATCATGAGCTCTTGTATTTGCAGAGCTAAGACCATATTTCCTGTGTTTATTTATGATGCTTATAAGAATATTTCTTACAGGTGTATTAGAAATGGATCCGCTGTTGCCCACCCTGAGCATCGTTGACACCAGTGTGCCACAGGACAGACAACAATGCTATCTTAAAGCATCAAAGGACGCCAAGACCCTGGCCTCTCACAACAGGTGCTTCGAGCGGAACACTAGCCAGGACAAAAAAACTGCTTTTGAGGAAGGTAATATCTGATTTGTGCGTTTCTGCCCTATGCGTACACTGCAGCATAGACTGTTTTTTGCATTAATGTTATTTATATGTCTTAGCCAAAAAAAGATGCCAGCACATTACTTGTACGCCATCTGAGGTCCAGTATCTCGGCCAGCTCATTCTAAACTTTGGCAAGTACAATGGCCAAAGTTTTAAATGGCTGGTGGAGAACGACGTTGGCTACATTAAGTAGTAAGTATGTTGCTATACATTTGCATAAGTTGTTTTTGCACAAATAAATTATCTTTTTGATATTTCAGTGTGTTGGATCTACACATCAAGGAGCGTCGCCATCAAGGAAGAAAAGAGGGCCCAGGTGAGTATATAAAGGATCTTCTGTTACAGTATGTGCAATTGTTTCCACAGGTTTCCTGCCACCTCGAGGTCAATGTGGACAGGGCCATCTACGGTCAGGGCCGCTTCAGGTCCTTCACGTTCCTGGAGATGTGGCAGTGGTACAGCCTGCACAAGACCCTGCAGGCTGATCCACAAGCTGGCAGCGCCCAAGAAAAAAAGATGGCACAGGAGGCGTTTTGCTCTGTGCGGCAGTGGCTGACGATGAAGGAGGAGGACATCACCGTCAAGACACTGAAGCGGTTCCGGCAGTACATTCTCACCAAAGAGGTAGGCTTTATTTATTTTTAAATGTGACTTTATTAAAAAATCATGCTGGCAACATTTCATGCAAACTACAACCTGTAAATCACAGAAACCTCCAGAGGACAAGGCTCTTCCTGCAGCGGCGGCCAGCTCCAGCTCGTCGGGATCCAGAGGTGACGGTGGATGGGAGGATGATGCGCTACTGGTGGAAGCCCTCAACGCTTTTGAAGCACAAGGTGTATATCCCTTTATTATTGTCTTCAACTGTTCATGTACCATAGCATAAATCTTTTAATAATAAATAAATCAATGACACACAAAATCAAAACACTGTGCTGATGAGATTGTCGTCTTGCTGCTTTGACACTGACTTTTGCCCGTCTGTGTTTTTTTGTCCTTCTCTAGCAGTTGAGGACAAAGGCGGTCTGCCGAAGAAACCACTCACCTCCTCTGAAAGACAAGGTATATCACATTATAAAATGTCACTTATTAACATCTATTCATACTGTTGTAGCATGAAATATTTATTCAAGGTAATGGAGCAGGACATTTTTACAGTATCTCGATAGTATATTTTCTTCTGGAGATTTTTTTGTTTTATTATTTTATTATTTTTTTGTTTTATTATTCATGTTTTTCAATTGGCTACAGAACAGAGTGTTAACCTAGTTAAGCCTTTACTTTTTTCAGGCTGAATACGGTAACACTTTAGTATAATGGTCCATTAGTTAATGTATTTACTAACACAAAGTGTCACCAATCTTGTGCAGCATTTATTAATCACAGTTCAACATTAATGCATTAGTAAATACCAAAAAGTTGTGCTTGTTGACATTAGTTATTGCACAGTGCGTTAACATGAACTAACGTTATTTAACTTAACATTAAATCGTTAACAAAGATGAACAAATACTGTAATAAATGTATTAAATTGCTTGTTCATGTTAGTAAATGCATTAACTAATATTAACTAATGGACCATTATTCTAAAGTATTACCCTAAATGGTGACACTTTACAATAAGGTTGTATTAGTTAATGCTAATGCATTTACTAACATGAGCAAGCAATGAACAACACACTTAATACAGTATTTGTTCGTGTTACAGTCATTCATTGTAAGTTCATGCCAACTCACAGTCCATCAACTAAGCATAAAATATTATTTTAATAATGCATTAGTACATGTTGAACTGATTAATAAAGGTTGTACAAGTACTGTTCATAATTAGTTCATGTTAGTAAATACATTATCTAATGAAACCTTATTGTAAAGTGTGACCCAATATTATTTACTGTCATCATGGCAAAGATAAAATAAATAAATTATAAGAAATTAGTTATCTAAACTATTATGTTTAGAAATGTGCCTGAACAAATCTTCTCTTCGTTAAACATAAATTGTGAAAAAAAAAATACTCAATAAAAATTTACATGGAGGGTTTATAATTCCGACTTCAACTGTATGCATTAATAAATAAAAAAAGTCACACTAAGACACTGGGTTCTGATAATCACAACTGTTCTCATTTAGCAGCCGGGAAAGCAAAGAGAAGGAAACGGTCCTATGAAGATCTTTCACAGAAGCCCCACTCAGACTCTCCACTGTCTGCTATAAGTCCCTAGTTTGTACATCACAATTAGGTGGTGTATATACTCCTGAATACAGGCCTGGAGCGTAGATGGGGAGGGCGTGCAAAAAGTATGATTATGTAAATGAAAAAGGTTTTCACTAATATACTTACTTTGTTTAAGGCTCCTGCGTCGACTTCTTTATTGGAGGCTCCTGCATCAGCCTCATCAGTTCCTGTCTTTTCTTCTTCATCGGCTCCTGCATCAGCCTCGTCAGTTCCTGCCTCGGCTTCTTCATCGGCTCCTGCATCAGCCCCATCAGTTCCTGCCTCGGCTTCTTCATCGGATCCTGCATCAGCCTCGTCAGTTCCTGCCTCGGCTTCTTCATCGGCTCCTGCACCAGCCTCGTCAGTTCCTGCCTCGGCTTCTTCATCGGCTCCTGCATCAGCCTCGTCAGTTCCTGCCTCGGGTTCTTCATCGGCTCCTGCATCAGCCTCGTCAGTTCCTGCCTCGGCTTCTTCATCGGCTCCTGCATCAGCTTCTGTGTCAGCTCCTGACGTTGAACCTAGAAGGTCATCTGGTGGGTCAACACACAGCGACCCAGCACATTCTGAGGTAACTGTCTAAGTACTCTGTGGTTGTTAAGATAAGAAAACTGCTTAGTTGGTTTTAACATAGTTTTGTCTCTGTTATTCTAATTTCCAGGTGCCATTTGAGGGTTGGCACAAGATGTGGGAGTCTGGTCTTCATGGGCTGCCCAGTGCAGACATACTGTGGCTGAAGGAGGATGCTGAAAGTGGACTCTTTCAGAGGGCTATGTCTTATAAAGACAAGCATGGGAACAGAAAGTGGAGGAAAGTCCTGAAGGATGACCGGATGTGGTTTTACCCTCCAGAATTTCCTGGAGTGGTGGAAGGAAAAGTCCCCTCAGCAGATGCCTTTTTTCACAGCTCCGTTTTTTTCTGGAGACCAGTAGGTGTGTGGCGTTACAGTCTTCGGTGCCCAAGGTCTGACTGCCCAGCACGCACCAATCAGAAGGCTTTTCTCTACCGGTGTGGGTATTCATCCACGGTAAGACAGATCTGCCACATGTCTGGCTGGTACTCCATGCTGACTGAGGTCCTGGCATGCAACGCCTGTAGAAAGGCTGCGAAGAAGTCGGAAGAGCACACCATTGGTCGGTTCCTGTCATGGGATCAGTGCATCCTTAACCAGCTCAGTCCAGCTCACAGAGCGGTGTTTCCTGCTGTCTTGACGCTACGGTGAGTCTCTGCATACTTTCACAGTGATTTGTATTCTGCTAGAGAGTTAAGATTCACCGTCATCTAACGATTGTGTTGCTCCTATAATTCCAGGCGTGGCGTGGACAAGCAGGTGATCCGCCTGATGAGGGATCGCACTGAGGGAAACACCATGGTAAAGGTTTGGAGACAGGTGCAGGAGAGCCACTGCGACGACTATCTGCAGAGAAAGGACTTGTACACCACTCTTCTCAGCCAGTACAACAAACCTGGAAAGATCACTCGTAAGTCAGAGTTAATTGTTTTCTTAAAGGGATAGTTCACCCAGAAATAAGTTGTTTTAAACCTTTATGAGTTTCTCTCTTTTGTTGAACACAAAAGAAGATATTCTGAAGAAAGCCGAAATTCTGTAACCATTGACGTCCGTGGTAGAAAAAAAAAACAAATACTATGGAAGTCAATGGTTACAGGTTTCTGACATTTTTCTAAATATCTTGTTCCGTGTTTAAAAGAAACCCATAATGGTTTGAAATTATTAGAAGGATCAGTAAATGATGACAGAATTATTATTATTTTTAAATTCCTATCCTTTTGAGCATTTAGTCAAAGACTAAGACTAAAAGAGTGCAGATTCCGTTAGTAATAACGTCGACACCTGTGTGTCTGTTTTCTCTGCTTTTAGGGAGTTTGTGCCAGCAGTTCCAGCGACCACCAGCAAGGAGAGAGCCGCCATCTGCCAGACTGATGAGAAAGGCATTTCTCATTTCAGAGGCAGAAAACATTGAGGACTATCGTACTCAGATTATGTCCACATTTGGCAAAGTCCTGAAGTACGACTCTACCAAGAAGGTAATTTTAACACAATGGAAAAAAAGTCTGTTTGTAAACATATTGCAAAACCTTTTTACTGTTATCGTTTCAGGAAATCCATTATCAGAGGGTTTTAATCCTTAAAGTATTATTGTCCACATTTGCGTCATGGGACATTTTAAATAAGTCAATTATTATTAATTTATTAATAATAAATAATAATTATCTATAAATTAAAATCTAATATGGCTTACTAGTGCTCTAAAATGCTGTTAGTCACCAATACACGCACCTGATTATTAATCATACTTGCCTACGTCATCGCGTGTCATTTTCTTCACTCCAGGATTCCTCTCCTGCATGCTCTGCATCCAAAATCTAATCAGCTGCAATGCAAAAACACATTATCAATTCATTTCTGAATATTAGTGACTTAATTACTAATACTTAGCATGTTGCATTGATGATCTGGTGCAGGGACGGATGAGAACCAGGTGCATCTGTTTAAGGACTCTGCAGCCATCGACCACGTCTGGGAGAACCAGCAGAAGCACCTTGAATGCATCCAGGATCCACCAGGGAGGAACATGTACACCATCACCAAGTATGTGACCCGTAACGGTGTTCGTCTTGCGCGGTACAGTACGGTGAGAGGAAGCAACAGTCTTGAGGGCTTTCATTCCTTTCTGCCTGACATGATCCCAGGACCCCACTGCGCTGCCGTCCCGTTTCAAGTCTATCTGCTGGCTGGCATCGCACGCTGGAACTCTAACAGGGAGTCAGCCAGCGTCCAGGGGCGGAAAGGGAGGAAACATATGGTGTACATGTCTCCTCTGGTCCATCGCCTAAACCAAAGGTGCCAGGAGCTGTTTGGGGAGGTGGAGGAGGCAAACTACAGGCCTCCGGTTCCTGCTGGTGACGAGCGCATTGGTCTGGAGTACCTGTTTTCCCAGTCCTCGGAGCGCTTCAGTGCTCCTGATCATTACGCTCAGGCTAGAGAGACACTTCAGGCAGATGAGGATGAGGACGAAGATGTTCCTGCTGGCGTGGCAGAGGAAGAGCCACAGGAGGAAGAGGATGATGTGGGCTACTCCTCAGATCGCGAGGGGGACGACAGCCTGACTCCTCTGAGGAACCGTCTGTGCCTCACCGACCAGGCAGTGGCTGCTGAATTTGACCCCTGTGTGGAGGACGTGTGCGGTCCCAATCATCTGCCTGGGTACCAGCACGTAGAGGATCTGTGCAAAGTCCTTGTTGAGATCGCCCTGGAGGAAGGAAAACTTGCCTTAAATGAGTCGACCAGGCAGAAGGTCATCAACGCCTGGAACAAGCTTGACCTCCATGACCGCAGCATCCAACAATTCGACAGCCTCTACTCTGCACGCTGGGGCAATGCTCTGTTTGGCCGCACCAATGGAGATCCGGCTGAGGCGTCCCTGGTGCAGAAGCTCAAGTTCAGCAAGCGGTACTCAGCCGCACACTTGGTGGACTCCAGAAAGAACCGGCTGATGTACTGCCTGGTCAAACAGCTGTGGCTTCATCCTGGTGTTGGAGGAAGAGCTAAAGGGTCACCGCTGAAACAGCAGATCACTAAACTGTACCAGCGTGTGCAGCAGAGAGTGACAGTGGACGATGATCAGCTCAGCAAACTCGGGATTCCCATCCTGAAAATCAATTCAAAGTGCGTGAGCGAGTTCATCAGGAGGCAGGAGTCGCTGTCAGCCACAAATGTCACCGACCAGGGTCTGTCTGTCCTCCGTCGTCACCAGAGCGTCTCCAGCACCAGCCAGCCCCCCGCTGAGGAGCTTCCAGAGGAAAGACCCCACACCAGTCGGCCTGCAGTGCAGTATCAGCTCACCACTTCTCTGGCCGGCACCCGGAAGCTGAAGCAAAGGCTCCCGCAAATCTTTCCTGTCCCTCCCTCTGCTCCTGCTCAACCAGTTCCTGCGCCGGACCATTCGATGTCCGCAGGACTCCGGCACACACACACTCCACTGACTGCACCTCCCGCTGTTTCCTTGCCGCAGGCATCCGCTCCGCCACTGTTGCCCTCAAGATCAACAGTCTACAAGAGGAAAAAGGCAGAACTCAGTGGCTCGGAACATCCAGCCTCAGTGAAGGTCTACATCTGTGCTCTGTGTGGCCAACCAACTCAAGGCCACAAGAAATACTGAAAGAAGAGCTACTGTGAGAGCTCCAAAGCCTCCACGTCCACAAACTTTGCTGGGCAGACGTTTGACTGTTTTGAAGACTTTAAAAGGGCTGTGGACGTTCTCTTGAGTTCTCACTCTCAGGCCTCCAAGTCTGTCTAACTGGACCTCTATGCATATTGCTGTTCAGTTTTTGACTTGTAACACTGTTATTGTTGCAAAAATGTATATGTTATAATAACAGTTGATTGTTTTAGAGTTTACAGTGTTTTACACTAATTTGTTGTTGTAACACTGTTATTGATGCATAAATGTATGCTATATTAACAGTTGATTGTTTCAGAGTGTACAGCGTTTTACACTTATTTGTAGATTGTAACTCTTATTGTTGCAAAAATGCTATAATAACAGTTTACAAAAGTTTTTTTTTTTTTACAGTTTGCACTAACATGTTGATTGTTGTTATTGTTGCAGAAACTAATATATTAACATTTGATTATTTAAGTTTACAGTGTTTTACACTAATCTGTTGATTGTTGTAACACTGTTATTGATGCATAAATGTGTTATATTAACAGTTGATTGTTTTAAAGTTTACAGTTTTTTACAGTTTGCACTAACATGTTGATTGTTGTTATTGTTGCAGAAACTAATATATTAACATTTGATTGTTTAAGTTTACAGTGTTTTACACTAATCTGTTGATTGTTGTAACACTGTTATTGATGCATAAATGTGTTATATTAACAGTTGATTGTTTTAAAGATTACAGTTTTTTACAGTTTGCACTAATTTGTTGATTGTTGTAACACTTATTGTTGCACAAATGTATGTTATATCAACAGTTGATTGTTTCAGAGTATACAGCGTTTACACTAATTTGTAGATTGTAACTCTTATTGTTGCAAAACTGTTATAACAACAGTTTACAAAAGTTTACAGTTTTTTACAGTTTGCACTAATTTGTTGATTGTTGTTATTGTTGCAGAAACTAATATTATATTAGCATTTGATTGTTTAAGTTTACAGTGTTTTACACTAATTTGTTGATTGTTGTAACACTGTTTTGTTCCAAAAATGTATGTTATATTAACAGTTGTTTATAGTATTTCGTTAATTGTTTTTTTGGTTTTTAATTTTTTACTTACTTTAATAATTATATATTATTATAAAATATTATGTTATTTAAAGTACTTTAATAACTACTTTGTCGTTACTAATGTTGCTTTTTATACTTTAATTGTTTTTTTAATTGTTAACTGTTTTTCTTTTTAAGGGAAACATTTATTTTTTTTTAATATCTGAATGCTTGACCTGGCAGCAATTTTTTATTTTATATATACAAATATATTCTTATATCTATTACTGCTATCAATAATATTATAACTAATGATAGTAATAATGTGTTTTTATTTATTATTTACAGAGTATATCTATTGTATACATTTTTTATGTCAGGCAGGTCTAACAGTATGTTCAGAACTTTTCTTTTGCACTTTTAATAAATTGGATAATAACATACTATCTCGTGTTTGTTTTTGTATGTGTGGAAATGACTTCATTAGTTTTTAAAAATTGCCTAAAACTTCTGATTTTGAATTTAATTTAGAATCATATTATCCAACTCCATGGCAATAATATGCAGTCCATTTTAATCCGCTTGTTAAGTGTGACGTCACGTGAAGGGGCTTCCGGGTCCAAGCGCTCTATGAAACTGAATGAGGAGACTCATCAAATGCTAATAATAAACGTTTACAAAGCGATGTAATACTTTAAAAATCACAATCGCAATATATATGTCCATGCCTAATATCTGATGGCCAGAAAGTGATGAATTTTTTATAAATTGTTAAAATTTTGGTATTTGTGATGCAGAAAGCCCAGTGATTGTTGTGTACACTATGACTTTATATTAAATTCACTTTAATGTGTGATATGAATAAAAAGTGATCATAAACAAATATTTTGTAAATTCAAATGAGTGGCGGCTTGGACCTGGAAACAGTATTACATACGTCACCAGTTAACAAGCGGATAGTGACATCTGGTACAGAAAAGTTTATTGCTCCTCTGTGTTTTCCCAAGTCCAGCTCTGGAGTCGAAGACAGCTTATCCTGCTGCTGTCAGATGGGATGCCACTGGATTTATCCTAAAACCACACTCCAACATTAAGCTCCACCAGCAACACACAAATACCAATTTGTTAATATGGTGTAAAAAACAAACAAAAAAAAAACAATACATTATTCAAATATCCTGACTTTACACTCTCAAAATAGAACTGTTGTAATTTGTTACAAAGTAGTTAGTTACTATGATTAAAGTACTTACCCGGTGACAGAGTAAGGGATTATTATTCATTTTATGTAATTGTATTACTGTTATTAGAAATATGATTGCATATCTGTCTAATATAATAAAACAGAAGCAAAGTATTTGCATTTTTTGTTATACAAACATATTTAAGAATAATTCTACTAAACATGCATTATTAAAAAAGTTTGACCTTTAATTTTTACTATTATTTATATTACATATGGATATTATATTTATAGAACTGATATTACATATTAATTTATATATTCCATGTGTCACATTTATAAAATTACATGTGTTAAGGTTTATGGGGATTTTGAGTAAACCAAATAAAGTAAAGTTTATAATTTATAATATGAATTTTTAAAATTAAATTTTAATGACAAACTTATTAAATCATAATTTCATAGATTACTTTCGAGCACAGTGAGAGTTGTATTCTTTAATTTCAAAAGCACCACACCAAATAGAACGTGTCCTGTCAGTTACTACTCCTGTTTGTTTTGATTACCCCATCAGGGGGTTGTTCACTCACAAAAGCAGTTCATTCACGGTTTGCTTAAACTCAATACACCAATCAGGTGCTGTGATTGCCTACACATCTATACTGAAATTTGCACGCCGTACAGGTCGATCGCCATTCGCAGGGGTCTGCTCAGGGAGCTTGCATTGCCAACTGTAGACTGTAGACTCTCGTCCAATGAGGAGCCGCGATTGTCTACAGTTTGATTGGACCCTGGGCCAATTGGAGGGCTGCATTGTCTAAAGTTTAAAATCACGCAGCCAATCGCTGCTGAGGATTTGCTACAGTTTCTCTCGCTCTGGACGCTCACCGTTTATCGGGTCAGAAAGCTCATCTGCTGTCGAGATAAATTCATCTGCTGTAGAGATTTCAAGTGGTAAGTTACTTTTATACTGTTATATTGATGCACTGTATGTTTTGGTCACATCACGTTTGAAATATTTCACTTTTTGTGCAGTATTTTGTCTGTGCTCGTGACGCTGCTCTGTCAGAAAGTACACCTGTCGTAGAGATTTCTTGTGATAAGTTATTTTTATAAGGTTATACTAGTATGTTTTGGTCACAGCACATTTGAATTATTTCACTCTTTGTGCAGTATTTTGCCTGTGCTCGTGACATTGCGCCATCAGATAGTACACCTGTCGTCTAGATTTCGTGTGGTAAGTTATTTTTATTCTGTTATATTGATGCACAGTATGTTTTGGTCACATCACGTTTAAAATATTTCACTTTTTTGTGCAGTATTTTGTATGTGTGCATGACGCTGTGCCGTCAGAAGTTCACCCATTACAGAGATTTCGTGTGGTAAGTTGTTTTTATTCTGTTATATTAATGTTTTGGTCACATCATGTTTGAAATATTTCACTCTGTGCAGTATTTGGTCTGTGCTCGTGACGCTGTGCCGTCAGCAAGTTCACCTGTCAAAGAGATTTTGTGTGGTAAGTTATTTTTATACTGTGATATTAATTACATGTATTTTTGGCTGCACTAAACCTGAAATAGTTTAGCTTTTGTATTATTTTCAAGTCGCGGTGATGGCTTCATATAGTAAACAGTTGTTTCATTAAAATATAGCAACAAACATGCTAATAAATAAATATCCCTTTATATACAGCAATATATGTGACCATGGCAATTATTATCATTAGTTGTTACTTTGGGAAGTGTAGAAAATCTTAAGATCTTAATGCCCTGGGACAAAACATATGATCAACACTTGTATTTGTTATCATAAGAATACCAGCAGCTGTAGTTACAAGAATTGTTCCATAAAAAATACGGAAGTTTTATAGAAACACTCAGGCAGTGATGACATTAATGAGATAATTAAGTGTCTAATTAAAGGAGGATTGAGAATTATTGATGAACAACTGTTAACAAGCAGAATCACTGAAGAAAATAAAACACAAAAAACAGCCAAAACCAAAGAAAAAATCAACTAAGAATAAAACTCTAAATAAAATAATAATTAATAAAAATAAAACAAATTACACAATAAAAATGTAATTTCTCAAAATCTCAGCAGAGATCATTAAACAACTCCACAAACATCAGGAGCTTCACTTATTACTGACCTTTGACTTTATTTATGTCACCTGAACAAAAGCTCTTAATGAAACTTCTGTTGTTCATTTGAAGTCACCATGATGGAGGACAGAGTCTGCTTTAGTTGGGCTCTTCAACTTCTTAATTTAAAACTGGTTTTTATTTTGGTTTCTATAATTAATGGTGTTGATCTCACTATTTATTTATATAGCATGAAACGCCAAAAGGAAATTTAAGAATCAGTCTGATGAGATTAACTATGGCATTAAAGCCATACCCCGCCTGCTTGTTAACTTACTCAATATCATGTTAGTTATGTGTGAGAAATAGGGGTGGGTGGATTGATCCTAATATTGATAGTATCGATACCAACTGTTGGTATTGATATCGGATCAATACTAGCCTTCCGAGATTGATACTTTTATTTACATTTAATCTAGTTTACACTAAAGTACATTGCTCCTGTTTCATAAGAGCGGACATGTCTCTAAATACCCCGCTCCTTTTAATATCTCGTATGCACCTGTTGCTCTTCCTTCCCTGCTCCGCTGTTATGAGTTGTCCTTTCATCACGTGACTCAGTCAGCAGCGCCAAAGCGCAAGCACTTTTGGCTGTTCCAAGATGACGGAAAGGAAGAGGAGCGCTATTTGGACTTATTTCACTGCAGTCAACGAAAATATTGCAAACTGCGTTGTTTGTAAAAAGTCTGTTAGATACTGTGGCAACGCCACAAATTTGCACAAACACATAAAACAGCACGAAAAAGAGAACACCGAGCTGAAAAAAAGGAGAGAAGAGGAGGCAAATACTCCAGTCAGACCCCCAGCAGTGCCAGCCCTGAGACAGAGGTCACTAGCCCAATCATTTCGGAGAGGCAATGAGTATCCAGGTAGCTAGCTACAGTGGTGAAAATAATATTTGACTTGTATAGGACATTCAGTTTTAGTTAATGCCAATTAAAAAAAAAAAAAAACCGAATACTTGATCATAGTTGAACTTGTTACTTTCATCATCAGTCTCATTAAATATAGCCTATATAGTCAGCACATTAAAACCTGCTATTTATATGAATTATTTTAGAATTTAAAAATATACAGTGGTGGCCAAAACGATTAGAACAGTAGTTTTTTCACCAGCTAAAAAAATTGGTTTTAGGTCAGTTATCTTTTGCTGTAGTGTCTTAGTAGGAAATAAAAACACTTAAAAGCATTTTTTTAGCTGGTGAGAATACAGGTGTTCTAATAATTCTGGCCACCAATATGAAAATGTCAGAATATCCCTTTTGTGTTAACTGTGAAAGGGACACTATAGGATTTATATTTTGGCTTATAGGATTTATATATAAGTCTTAAGATAGACTTTAGGCTATACTTAATAATTTTTTTATTTTGCCTAGGTGATTCCCCAAGAGCTATTGAAATTACAAAGAGCCTTGCTGAAATGATTGCAAAGGACCTGCAACCTCTTTCTGTGGTCGAAGATGAGGATTTTAGGAGTTTTGTCAGGACACTTGATCGGGTCAGGACACTTGATCACTTGTCAGGACACTGCGCATCGATGGATTTGCTCTTCAGTGTTTGAACTCTCAGTAGTGATTATTAACCTACACTGAACTGAGCTAAACTGAACTGAACTTAATCTCTGAAAACTGAACTGACATTGTTTCAATTCACTATAATCTTCCATGTGAAGCTGCTTTGACACAATCTACATTGTATAAGCGCTATACAAATAAAGATGAATTGAATTGAATTGAACTTGATCCACGTTACAGGATTCCAAGTAGGAAAAATCTAATGGAAGGGAAAATACCAGCAATGTATGAAGAGAGCCGTTCAAAAGTGAAAAAATCTCTAGATGATGCAAACAGTGCTGTACTTATAACAGACATGTGGACATCAAGAGCCACAGAGGCATATTTAACTGTCTCATGCCATATTACTGACAGGAACTGGAAAATGCAAGCCTATGTCCTAGAAACATGTAGTTTTTTTAGGACAACACACAGCTGACAACATTTGCACACAATTAAAAAGAATCACTGATGAGTGGGGCATAACAGACAAAATTCAGGCTGTAATAACAGACAACGGTGCCAATATGGTTGCAGCTGTGCGCAAAGCAGGTTGGGCACATTATCCGTGTTTTGCACACACGCTAAATTTAGTAGTAAAAGACTCAATTAAAGCTCTCCCTGATCTTCTTGACATCCAGCAGAGATGCAGTGCTATTGTAGATTTCTTTCACCACAGCACAAGAGCAGCAGAGAAGCTCAAAGAAGTTCAGAAACAACTAAATTCTCCAGAACACAAACTGATACAATCAGTTGAAACAAGATGGAACTCTGTTCTATATGTTCAACAGACTATATGAGCAGAAGGAAGCTGTTACCACAGTCCTCTGTCTTCTTGGAAAGACTTCACTGTGCTTAGGTGAGGAAGACTGGTCAGTGATCAGTCTGTCCATTGATGCCCTGAGACCATTTGAGGAAGTAACAAGAGAGATATCAACTGAAAAACATGTTTCAGTGTCAAAGGTGATTCCCCTGGTGTCACTACTTCTGAGAGCAACTGCAACATATCAGTGCCAAGGAAGCAAGTTAGCTGCTGAGCTGTGAGCATAATGCCAACGGCGTTTTAGAGGTATTGAAACCTTTTACTGTCTGACTGTCAGTACCTACCTGGACATTCGATTTAAAAACCTTGAATTTCGTGACATGGCAAACATTGAACCAGTGAAAGCTTGACTCATTACTGAAATTCAGTCAATGAACCAGACATCAGCAATGACTACTGCAACTACCTCAACCTCGTCTGCAGGGGCAGCTGCAAAAGGTGGGATATGGACAGACTTTGACTCTCAAGTTCTTGCATCCCAAGTGCATCGCACAACTGGCACTGATGCCTTAATTGAAATGCGGCGGTACTCAGAAGAGAAGCCAATTCCACGGGATCAAGACCCACTACTTTGGTGGAAAAAGAATGAACCAATGATCCAGTCTCTTAGCAAGATTGCCAAGAAACACCTGGGAGTCATTGCAACATCTGTACCCGCTGAAAGGATTTTCTCAAAGGCAGGACAGTTAGTAAGCCAAAGAAGAAGTGCAATAAAAGGGAACCATGTTAACAGGTTACTGTTTCTGAACAAAAACCTCTAAATCTTAACAGGGTGTCAAGGTTTAAAGAGAGGCTGCAGGGAATATTTATTTGGATGTAGGAGGGCTTTGGGCATGTAAAGCCAAAGGCTGAAGATTCGAAGCAATAGTAGTTTTTTTAGTTATTTGCACTTTATTTACTTCATTATACAAGCAACTGTTTGCACTTTGTTTATAAAATAAGGCAATGTTTAGTGTCTAATGTAAGTGAAACACTTTATTTTGTTATTTTGAACAAAACTGAAAAAAAAAGTTTTAAAACATTTGTTCGCCAGTAATAATTTTGCCTTCTATGTTTATTTAAAATGTATTTGAAATGCATATTTGTTTTACATTTATTTGTTTAAAGACATTGAAGTGCTAAAAGAAAAATGGTTTTGTTATTAAATTGTTGTTTCTGAAAAAAAAAAAAACTCAGATTGAAGGAAAGTTAAAAAAAATTCATTTTTCTCTAATAATAAGTTTGTGTTTGCAAATGCAGATCACTAATAATAAAAATGTTTTTATTTGGCTTAAAAATGTTTAAAATTTGTCCTGGGTTTTACAAAAACATTCAATTATAGCTGCTTTGAGAACATTCAATTCATAAATCATCACACACTGTTCTCCCCTACAGAAAAGTACATTTAGGTTGAAGTGCGTGCTTTTTAAAGTAAAAGTATCGGTATCGGTATTAATATTACACTGAATATTTTGCTGATACTCTTAACCAGCTATTGTTGATTTTGTTGTAAAGCAATTTAATTTTGATGTTTCCAGATATTGTGTAAAGAGCTTGTTCGCTTTTATTTTGTCTTGATCTTGACCATATTTTTAATTGCATTAATTTAATGGCATTTTGCTTGAGAAGAACTCAAACTGACCACATCAATCCTTTGACCAATCACAAATGCCCTGTGTTTGCTTTTGCTGTTTGTTGTGCCATTTGCTGTTTGGAAATACAGGATCCATGGAGAAAAGGTTCACGTCCTGTGATCTACTTCAAGAGAAGAGCAGGGATTCCCTGCCTTCCCAGCACCTATTCTTGTGGGGGTATGAAGACAATTTGCATAGAAGCAGTGCAACACCATTCGACTAAAGCCTCTCACACAGGGCTGAAGGACAACAAAGACTGACTAACCTTATTCCCGCAACAGGAAGTCTGAAGATGACAGCAGCACACAACACAAAGCATATTTTCATCATTAATGTCACCTTTTTGCCTCTTTATGCATCACAACCGTGCCAGGGGAGGACTGTAAGAGTCTAAATGACCATATGCATTTGTTTATATGGCAAAACATGTCTTTCACCAGAGAAGGTCCATACTGACTCCAAAGACAGATACTGATGAGATCAGGGCCTGGTGTGTGGACTTTAAGGGTTTTACGATGTGGTCACATGTTGATTGGTCAGTTTGAATGTCAAAGCATTTGGGCTTTAGTCACATGGTCAAGAAATATACAATATAGCTGGTAAAACTTGTCTCTGTCTCTTTTCCTGGTCTGCTCTTTTTTCCTTCTCTGCACTTTCCTGAGCTCTGCTCCTCTTCTCCCCTTTTCTCTCCCTCTCCCTCTGGTCACTTTAAAATTACATTTAAGCAGGGTGCAATTTATATCATATGGTTTAATCATTTCATGTTTTATCATTTTAGACAGTTATTTGTAACTACTGCAGTTGTAACCATAGAGAATTATCGTCATTAAATCATTTCATTTTCAAGTATTTGTGAATTACTTTTGATTTAACATCAACACTTAATTGCTCCATATTGCAATACAATACAATCACATAATAGCAAAGCTCTCCCACATTTTAGGCTATTAATACTGCCCTTATTTCCGTTTTTGGTATAAGATTGCAGAAGAATGGTTTGACTAGAAATGTACAGTTTTTTTACCAACATGCTGATAACTTTTTAGTCACTCGGCAGAACTACAGTTCGAACCGCTGTGGTCAAAATACCATTCTACACTTACAGGACCTGGCATTCCCAGGTAGTCTCCCATCCAAGTACTAACCAGGCCCAACCATGCTTCACTTCCTAGCTCAAACAAGATCAGGTATACACAGTGTGGTGTGGCTATAAATGAAAAGAGGAGTCAAGAGCTGTGTTACATCCTTTTAGATGCTAATATTAAATTTAGATGCTAATATTGGGATTTGACGTAACATATTATAGTTTAGTGTGTGACCAAATGGAGGGAGAAAGAAAAGCACTGAAAACCGAGTATCACTGCAATTATTTATTGCCCATACCTCCAGTGAAACCAGTGAAAATATATTATACAGTGAAAGAAAAATATTTACAATAAATTACCTGTTGAGGAGGTAGAGGTGCTTAAATCAAAGAAATAAATATAAGAAAAACACACTATCTGTATTAAACAACTAAACTAAATATGAAAAGAAAAACATGAAAAGAAACTTCTTCAACGTACCAAAGGTCTTAACTAAACTACTCTAAATAAAAACAAAACATACACAAAACAGCACACTCTCCTAAACCTAATGGAAATAATACATAATGGGATCCTGAGTGTTGTATATGTATATCGCGCGACTCACTCCTACACCCTCTCCGAGGTATCACTCAAAAGCATCAGTTAACTGTACAAGTTCACAAGCAAACACATTGCAATTTCAAATCTCACAATACTTTAGACAAGAGCATTAAATCACAAGCAAAGGAAACACATTCTCTCAGACTAGTCCTCGCAAGAGAGACTGTCCTCATTGAGACCCACAGAAAGAGTGATAGCGAGATAGAGAGAGAGAGAGATCGCCATTGCAGTTTGGGCTTGTGTGACCGGTCCTCGGTTTACTCCGCGTTTTGTGTTAGGCGAAAGGAACCAGGCACATGGGAGGAAACTGCTTTTTATTCTGCATGAATAAAATAAGCAAAATCACATCAAGCTGAGTCTGTGGCCCTCTTTACGACACCAACCTATCAGTGAAAGGGATCATTTTCACCACAAAGCTTGCACACTCATGCTCACTCATGCTTATGAACTTCACAAAATACATGCTTCATATAACCCACACAACCTTTCATACATGTTCAAACAACAGTGACATGCATTTCAGAATGAAACTCTGCATGTATTATTGTAATAAACAACACTTATATAACATGTTTTAACCGGAGCTTCAGTTTAACTCACCTCTCCTCAATCGCGTTTGCCGCGAACTGAGCGAGAGCAGGTGGAACCAAAAAACGGCATTTAAAGGGGCCACGTACCATTTTCCGCAATGCACCAATACATTGAAAACAAACACAACTATGAAATCATTAACTCTAAAATATAAGAAATTTAAAGAACAACTTTGAAAATATGACATTAAATAAAATTATTTGATGATTGCAAGAAAAACTTTGAGTGAAATTAATATATATAAAACACCTGTTACACTTGGATTGTAAACGCTACGCCGCCCAGTGATTGGTGGCGTGAATCCAGCGTCAGCAGCATGAAATGCGGATCCTCCAATGCCGTTCGTACCTGTAACACACGTAAAACGACACACCCACATACAAACAAACGCACACACATAGAATCAAAGTACATTCTGCGATCGAACGTAACACTCCCCCTCTCAAGACTTTACATAAAGCAACATTAAGCTCTAGATAAAGTGTCAGCAACGACATTTTCAGATCCTTACTTATGCTTTATGGATAAGTTATAATTTTGTACAACCAACGCATAAGGCGTTGATTGTGATTGTGCATTCTTGACAGAAACACTAGGGGATTATGGTCAGTGTATTCAATAACAGGCAAAACTGATGATCACATAAACTTTACAGAACTGCGAGGATAAAATCAGAGCCAAAGTTTCTTTTTCAGTGGTGGAATAGTTACGTTGGCATCTATTAAATTTACGTGAAAAGTAGCAGATTGGGTGATCAAAACCAACCTCATCTTCCTGAACAAGCACAGCGCCAACAACCAATGAACTAGCATCAACTTCTATTTTGAATGGACGTGAGAAGTCAGGTGCAGCGAGAACAGGTGCACAAGTAAGCAACAACTTAACATTCTCAAAAGCCTGCTGGCATGCATCAGACCACACAAAATCAGTTTTTGGACTCAACAAGCTGGTCAAGGGACAAACAACAGTCGAAAAATGACGACAGAAACTCCTGTAATAACCAGACTTTCCTAAAAAGCGACGCAACTCGCGTCTCGTTGTAGGAACAGGAAACTCAGCTATAGCTGTCACTTTGGCACTAACATGGCGAACTTGACCTTCACCTACTTCTTTTCCCAAATAAGTGATCGTTTGGAACTCCAGACAATACAATGTTTACGAGGTGCTGGAATGTTGCAGGAGCGTTTCGTAACCCGAAAGCCACTACTTTGTATTGTAGGAAGTTATCTGGTGTAACGAACGCCGAAATTAGTGCAGCTCGCGGCGTTAGTTTCACTGGCTCTGTTACGCAATTTACCTTTCGATAATCCATGCAAAATGTACTGTCAGCTTTTGGCACGAGCAGACAAGGAGAGCTCCAGGGACTATGACTAAACACAC
>CAIGQS010000519.1:12655-25479 GCA_903798195.1 Danio kyathit | reverse complement strand
GTTCACAAGTTGTGCGACACGCCGCCATTCGGTGCCATGCGTTGCTTTAGTGCTGTTGTTGAGAGCGTCAGCATGTGCTACAGTCACAATAGATTTCCAACGTAATACACCATAAGTTAGTGTGAAGAGCATGTTGTTTTACCGTGGCCGAGTGAATTAAGTTATCAATCGAGCTTATTAAAAAATAATTTTATCTATTTTTTTTGTCGCAAATGCGAGCGAAATGGTCGCACTGTCGAGCCCTGTCCATGTTTATTCAAGATGATGCGTTGCAGCCGGCTGCAGCTCGTTGCTCTTAATTTCGCGGGTAGATTGTGTCATTAAACATGCATTATCGCGATAGTGCAATAGAATTAGAATCTCTATCGTAGGCCAATTTTGTATCGTTTATATCGCATATCGTTTATATCGCATATCGTTTATATCGCCCATTACTACCCCTTTATATATTTCTGAAGATAGTGAATTATGTAGCCAGAGATATTGATGGCTGCATTTCATCTTTAAAATTAATGCTATGGTGGCGGTATGACGCCGTTCCTTTTCGTGTTCACCAGCTGACCGCTTACCTCCGTGGGGATGGCTTTCTCGCTGTTACCAGCTTGTCCAGTGGCTCGTCGAGTACTTCGAAAGGATTTGAGACGCAAAGAGGAGTTGACCTTGATGATGGGGTTCGAGTCCGGTGAGGAATGATTTCAGAAAGCAGCTAAAACAAAAACAAAAGCCAAAAAACAAACAAGTAAATAACAGGGTGAGAATGTGGTGAATCTGAAAACGTGGTCAAAATCAGGCTGCCACGAGGGCTTTTCTTTTTCCGGATTGCTTTTAGAAACACTGACGGTTGGGTTTAGCGAAGTGGGCGGGTTGGTCAATCTGTGCCTCTGAAAATACTATCGATTGGGTTAAGGGAAGGGGGTGAGTGGGGTATCGGTAGGTCGGTCAGTCAGTCAGTCGACAGCAGCCTCTGGTGGATTTATGCGAGAACAGCAGGCACTCGTGAGAGAAATTTGACATCTGAAAATGCATACACAGCGGCCTCTGGTGGATTCGCAAAAACAAAAACTGCTAAAAAATGTAGCTGCTGGGACGTATTTGGTGCTCTCCAGAAATGTATACAGGGGTACATTTTCAGAATGAACCTGGGTTGAAAATAACAGAAAAATTTACTTGTAGTTTATTACAAGGGTTTTTGTAGCATAAACTTTTCCAAATTAAAAGTGGTTGGAAGCAAGATGAAGGTCCCATAATGTGATTCAAATGCATAAATAAACAAAAACACAAATCACAAAATACTGAAAGCTGATATTTTACAGATATTTTTTCAGCACAGGCTCATTCTGACAACGTAGCCCTATATACATTTTTGAAGATTATGAATTATGTAGCCAGAGGTACGTATAGCTGAATTTCGTCTTTAAAATGAACGCTAGGAGGCGGTATGACGTTGTTCCTTTTCGTGCTTAACAGCTGACTGCTTACCTCCACATGGACGGCTTTTCGGCTGTTACCAGTTTGTCCAGTGGCTTGCCGCATACGTCGGCGGACTTGTGATGTGGAGCAGACTTGGCTGTGACGATGGGGTGAGGAACGGTTCCAGAAAGCAGGTAAGACAAAAACCAAAACCAAAAGATTAAATAAACAAGTAAATAACAGTGCTTTTGAAAACTATCGGATGGGTTTAGGGAAGAAGGAGGGTGGGTCAGTCGATCGATCAGTCAGTCATTCGACGGCGGCCTCTGGTGGATTTACGCAAGAACAGCAGGCGTAAGTGAATGACGCTCACAAAAGAAATTTAAGATCTCAAAAAGCGTACACATTGGCATCTGGTAGATTCGCAAAACAAAAAGGCAAAAACACGTACCTCCTGGGGCATATTTGGCGCTCTCCAGAAATGTATATAGGGGTACGTAATCAGAATGAGCCTGGGTTGTATGTTTTAAAGCAGGGGTGCTCAACCCTGCTCCTAGAGATCGACCTTCCTGTTGAGTTCAGCTCCTACCCTGATCAAACACACCTGAAAATTTTATTAGAAGCACTTGATAATTACAGGCAGGTGTGTTTGATATGGGATGCAACTGAAAACTGCAGGAAGGTCGATCTCCAGGACTAGAGTTGAGCACCGCTGTTTCACATCAGAAAACATTCTAAAAGTGATGAACTTCATATTCGGAGCACACATTCCACAGATGATACTACCCTGCTGAAAAATCCAGCTTAAACCAGCCTAAGCTGGTTGGCTGGTTTTAGCTGGTCAACCAGCCTGGTTTTAGAGGGGTTTTGGCCATTTCCAGGCTGGTTTCCAGTCAGTTCCAGCCTGGTCTTAGCTGGTCAGGCTGGGAGTTGACCAGTTAAAACCAGCTTGACCAGCCAAAACCAGCTATGTCCAGCTTAAACCAGGCTGGTTAAGCTGGTTTTAGCTGGTTTAAGCTGGTCATTTTCCAGCCTGACCAGCTAAGACCAGGCTGGAAATAGCTGGAAACCAGCCTGGAAATGGCCAAAACCCCTCTAAAACCAGGCTGGTCAACCAGCTAAAACCAGCCAACCAGCTTAGGCTGGTTTAAGCTGGATTTTTCAGCAGGGTACATTAGTGAATTCACAATTCATGTCAAAAGAGGATTACTCTTCATTTGGTCCCACTTTATATTAAGTGGCCTTAACTAATACATACTTTAACTGAAATAAATCATTTATTACAATGAATATTGTGTAAATATATGCTTTTACATTGTAATTATGATTTATTAAATACATGCATGTAATTAAATCTGTAATTAATTCCATTTGTAATTTCACTCTTGACCATCTCTTATCACCCCAAGTCTTCTGCAATACTTAACACAGAAAGTGCATATTTTAGATAGATAGATAGATAGATAGATAGATAGATAGATAGATAGATAGATAGATAGATAGATAGATAGATAGATAGATAGATAGATAGATAGATAGATAGATATGTAGATAAACTAACATTTAAACTGACTAATTTTAATTCAACCTATAATATATATGTGATACTAAAATTACACAGGATTCAAGCAAACTATCACTTGCTCAGCTTCAGCTAATGAACATGTATAGATAATTACATAGATCAGGGGTGCTCAATCCTGTTCCTGGAGATCTACCTTCCTGCAGATTTCTGTTGCAACCCATATCAAACACACCTGCCTGTAATTATCAAGTGCTGTTCAGGTCCTAATTAATTGGTTCAGGTGTGTTTGATCAGGGTTGGAGCTGAACTATGCAGGAAGGTAGATCTCCAGGAAGAGGATTGAGCACCGCTGACATAGATAAATCAAATTTGAAAGTGTTACAATACAAAGTAAAGTGTGCTGCATATTATAGCTACTGCACGGTAATAGTAAAGTGAATAAACGTATTGTTAAGTTTACTTATAGTTAGGTTGACTTAGCTTAATTTTTATAATTAGCCTATTTAGTTTGTAATTTTAGGGCAATGGCTCATTAAAAAAAAAAAAAAAGTAAAGTGAACTAATGACCAGGGTGTCCGCAGGGGCTTAAAATATCTTAAATTTCAAAAACAAAATTTTTGGCTTTAAAAAGTCTTAAATTTACGGAAATATTGTGTTGTGTGTCTTAAATCAATTTAAACATGGTCTTAATTTTCCTCTGTCAATGTAAAGCTACCAAATCGGGCTAACACTCAACAATCCATCTTAAAGAAATCAGGGAAAGAAAACTAAAAACAATTACACAGTTCCTCGTGATAATAACAGAGCAATATAATATTTTACATTATTTTCCATTCATACAAAAAAAACTATTAACAGAAATATGGAGGAGTAGACATGATGTTTATAAATAGGCATGAAACTTAAGGTTTCTCATTAGATTGAAGATGTTATACTCAATTAATTTGGGCAAAAGCCAACAAATATATTTTATGTAATCGCCTCCACAATAAATCTATGTTAAACAATGTTAAAATTTCCTGATTAAAGTATGTCAATAATAATTACATTTGTGGCAAATCATGCCATTAGAAATAATCAACCTGTATAAGTCTAACATTTCATTAATGGTCATTAAAGGGTCTTTAAAAGTTTTAAATTCAACTTGAAACATGCAGAAACCCTGATGACGTTATAGGAGTGCAATAAACCAAAATATGCTATTAATATGGTCATTTTAATACTATAAAATATATGTTTGTATGCTAACCATTTGTAAAGGAGAAGTCAAGCGGCAAGTCAAGAGCCGAAATGAGAGAAACGAGAGGACTTTTCATTCAAGCAATAAGATCTGCACTCACTGAAGGGATTTACTGTGTTCTTAAAGCACTCAAGAGGAAATCAGCTTTTCACACTCATCCACCGTGCTCCACGCGCCATTATAATCTCCTCACGGAGGAAATAAAAAACGCGGCAAAAATATCAGGCAGGAAAGCATCAAAGTTTGCGAAAAGAAGAAGTTTGCCTGGCTGCTGTTGTTAATTTGGCCGAAGGAGGTCAGAGCCTCGGGTGAAACTCGCAAAATGAGCGAGGAAAAGGAGATTTATACAAATAATAGAGTCTCCGGTGCTTTTAATTAGGCTCAAACACACATGCACGCGCGCGCGCACACACACTTAACTCCAGCGGGCGCGCTACTGTCTGTTAGCAAACTGCACTGGAAGCTAATTTATGTAAACTTGTTCCATTATGTAGGCTGCTGAGAGTGTCATTACTCCTTTGGCTGGCTTTGGGGCTTTTCCCTACACAAACACCCATTCGGCTGCTCATTTGCCGGGTGTGTATTCTAATGAAGCCTCTAACAACAACACGGCCTGCCAGGGCAAATTATTACCCCAAAGTCAAAACAAAACAAAGTGACTCTCTAATGGCCGCGGAAAAAAGCTCCGGAATCAACCATGTATATCTGCTGCTGCTGCTAAACTAAAGCACATGACACGCTTTTTGTGTTAGTCTATTACACATGAGCACTGTTTTAAACGTCTTTATGAATCAGTGCTAATATTTTGAGGGTGCTTTTTATCATTATGAATATCGTGTCCTATTATAGTGGTTTGTTATTTCGAAAATGTAAATATGTAATCTATACCAGACTGTTGCCATTGTGTATATTTATGAATGTTACACTGAAAACAAAAATATTCATTGGATTTACTCATTTTTAATGTAAGTGGTTACAAAAAAAATATTGTTTGTTATGTTTAACTTAATTTGTTTGTTTAAATTCAGCCCATATAAACTGTTTGCAACCACAGCCTACCTTAAAATTAGTTTTTAGTAAATACAATGAATATTTTTTCAGTGTATGAAATGTATTTGATTTACCATTGTTCTTGTGATTATTCATTTGATTAATAGTTCATAGCTGGGTAAAAATTATTCACGATTAATCGGATACAAAATAAATATATAACGTTTTCAAAAAGTTTATCTGACCGACAGGTCTATGCAGACTCCCATTTCAAAAATCGCACATCACGGCAAGACATGCAGGCAGCATTTACATTCAACGTTTACTGACGTGTCTTGTCAACAATGTCTGTGACCTTATATTTTCTTACTCCTCTAAGTGCAACTAACACTGTAGGCTGTAAACTTGTACTGCATGCGGCATCCGGAAGTGCAGGCTGCAAAATACCTGCGCAGCCTTAAGCCTGGTTTATACTTCTGCGTCAAGTGATCGGCGTGACCCACGGCGCAAGCCTCGCGCGTAGCCGTGCATTTATACTTCTGCGCGCTGTTTCTGTTTCTCTGCAATACACTTCCGAAACGCTAGCTGGCAGTAGGTGTTTATGTTTCTCTGTGTTGAGTTTCTTCGCTGGTGTTTTGTTTTTTCTGAACGCTTCCTTAAATGTACAAGTGGCTCAAATTGGCTCATTTTGAGGCGGGAATCGGCGGACGTGCAACAACTTTAATCATGAGGTAAACACAAAACAACAGTCTCCATCCGGAGCTCCTTCACGGGACAAATTCAAATATATATATTATCTAGCAAACAAAGTGTCTATTTATCAATGGTTAGCGTAGTAATATACAGTTAAAGTCAGAATTATTGGTAACACTTTATAATAACAGTACATGAATAATGATGTATTAATATGTAAACTAAACATTACTTTATTATGAATTAATGATGAGTTAATGTATGCACTAATCAGGAACTAACTTGAACTACAACATGAGTCACATGAGTTCATGTGTGAATTCCGGCTACCTTAAGTACTTGTTAGTACATGATTGTTTGTTAATTAATGTATTAATTACCACATTAGTTTTTGCTTAATTTAACCATAATGAACTCATTCATTTATTCATTCATTTTCTTGTCGGCTTAGTCCCTTTATTAATCTGGGGTCGCCACAGCGGAATGAACCGCCAACTTATCCAGCACGATTTTACGCAGCGGATGCCCTTCCAGCCGCAACCCATCTCTGGGAACATCCACACACACTCATTCACACACATACACTACGGACAATTTAGCTTACCCAATTCACCTGTACTGCATGTCTTTGGACTGTGGGAAACCGGAGCACCCGGAGGAAACCCACGCGAATGCAGGGAGAACATGCAAACTCCACACAGAAACGCCAACTGACCCAGCCCAGCCGAGGTTCGAACCTGCGACCCAGCGACGTTCTTGCTGTGAGGCGACAGCACTACCTACTGCGCCACTGCATCGCCTCATCATGAACTCATGATATGTTCAAATATAATTATGTTGTGACTTTACTTAAAGGGGCACATCATCATTAACCCATTCTTAACTACTCATGAACTCCTTATGCACGTCCAACTAGTGAGTTTACACTGAATAACAATAGAAAAGTCTTCTGTCAACATCAGCATGAGCAGGAGTTCATGAGTAGTTAAGGATGAGTTAATGATGATGTGCCCCTCCAAGTAAAGTCATGACATAATCATACATTAACAGCTCATGAGTTCATGTTGGTTACATCTAGCTTAAACTTAAATGTTAACTAATACATTAATTAACAACATGTACTAACAAGTAATTAAGGTAGCCGTAATTCACATGAACTCATGTGACTCATGTTGTAGTTCAAGTTAGTTCATGATTAGTGCATACCTTAACTCATCATTAATTCATAATAAAGTAATGTTTAGTTTGCACATTAATGCATCATTATTCATGTACTGTTATTGTAAAGTGTTACCGAATTATTCGCCCCCCTGTTTATTTTTTTCCCCAATTTCTGTTTAACGGAGAGCAGATTTCTTCATCACATTTCTAAACATAATAGTTTTAATAACTCATCTCTAATAACTGATTTATTTTATCTTTGTCATGATGACAGTAAATAAAATTTGACTAGATATTTTTCAAGACACTTCTATACAGCTTAAAGTGACGTTTAAAGGCTTAACTAGGTTAATTAGGTTAACTAGGCAGGTTAGGGTAATTAGGCAAGTTATTGTATAATGATGGTTTGTTCTGTAGACTATTGAAAAAATATATAGCTTAAAGAGGCTAATAATATTGACCTAAAAAAGGGTTTAAAAATTAAAAACTGCTTTTATTCTAGCCGAAATAAAACAAATAAGACTTTCTCTAGAAGAAAAAATATTATCAGACATACTGTGAAAATTTCCCTGCTTTGTTAAACATCATTTGGGAAATATTTAAAAAAGTAAAAAAATATCAAAGGGGGCTAATAATTCTGACTTCAACTGTATATATATTTTCATGATGTTTGTATTTCTACCATCAAAACTGGTCTTCAAATAAATGTTTAAGTTCACAGAAAAAGCAAAAAGTTTTGGTTCCCTTTAGTTCTCATTCCTCCGCGGCCTGCGTCTCTCTGTCTTCCTCTCTGCCACGGCTCAGTCCGTTTTGGACGAGTGTGTGCTGAAATGGACGGGTGCTGTGGATCCGGGTTTGACTGGCATCTGGGACCAAGAGACTTTCTGTGCTGTTTCAGTCAGAGAAGGAGAGACAGATGGAGAGAAGAGAAGAGAAGGAGAGCGCGTGAGAGACATAAAGCGAGGGATGAGGAGGGGAAGAGAGAAATATTCAGACGTAATCGCTCACCGTCTGTCAGCCGGAGCAATCATGGACCTTCACAGACCAGCGGCATCATCACTATCTGGTTATGATATGATGGCAGAGTTCTGACCCCGTCTAGAAGAAGAAGAAGAAGAAGGGATGAAGGCCGATGTCATCAAATCAAGAGGGATCCTGTTGGTTCACTAAAGTTATAATAGGTATAATTTATAGCATTGTAATGACCATTAACGGGTCATGCTTAGGGCCAGACAGAATCTGCGGACGTTTTTTGCAATTTCTGCTGAAAATTTTGGTAAAAATCTGTGGATTTCTGCGGAATTATTTTGGGAGTCTCATAACTAAAACCTTAATATGTGAAATAAAAAATTAAACCTTTTTAACTTTTATTTAATGTTTAAAATGCAAATCCAATTAGATCCACTTTATATGGTAAACAAAGCAAGTCTCTCATATAATAGATCTACAGAAAGACAGAAAATATTACTGTACAAACGACATTGTACATAAATCAGATGAACATTTTCATATTAGTCAATAATATTACTTTAATTAATTTAAAAACTAAATGAATTTAGATTTACACACATTTACTCAAGTAAATAAACAGAATTAATGATGGGCTAAAAATCTGTGGAAATCTGCGGAATTCTCCTGAAAATCTGCGGAATTCTGCTGAAAATCTGCAGAATTCTCCTGAAAATCTGCAGAATTCTGCTGAAAATCTGTGCAATTCTGCTGAAAATCTGCGGAATTCTCCTGAAAATCTGCAGAATTCTGCTGAAAATCTGCGGAATTCTGCTGAAAATCTGCGGAATTCTGCTGAAAATCTGCGGAATTTTCCTAAAAATTTGTGAAATTTTCCTGAAAATCTGCGGGATTCTCCTGAAAATCTGCAGAATTCTGCTGAAAATCTGCGGAATTCTCCTGAAAATCTGCAGAATTCTGCTGAAAATCTGCGGAATTTTGCTGAAAATCTGCGGAATTCTGCTGAAAATCTGCGGAATTCTCCTGAAAATCTGCGGAATTCTGCTGAAAATCTGCGGAATTCTCCTGAAAATCTGCGGAATTCTCCTGAAAATCTGCGGAATTCTCCTGAAAATCTGCGGAATTCTGCTGAAAATCTGCGGAATTCTGCGTGCGTAGATTCCGTGTGGGCCTAGTCATGCTTTATTATGCCCCTTTTAACAAGATGTAAAATCAGTCTCTGATGTCCCTAGAGTGTGTGTTTTTTTATTTAGTGGCTAATTTGTACGGTCTAATTCGTACAATTTAGTACGATTTGCTCATCACCCAATGACGGTTGGGGTTAGGGGTGGGATTGGGTGCCACGCCTCCTTTTTAAAATCGTACATTTTCAAATGATACAAAATTATTATTTTTTTATTTTCTACATAAATATAAACACCACTGCCTCCATGCCTTCTTCACCTCACCTTTTTCAGTTCATTCAAGACAATCTGCATATGTTAAATGTTATTATTATTAGCACTATTATTTATTATCTGCATATTTATATTTGTTTTAATAAACAGAAGTGTAGATTTGTCCACCTGTGGGGTTTTGGAGACGTCTGCATCACCATATGGGGCATAAGAACAGGACGTGTGTTTGGACATAACGTGTGTTTGGATATATTTTTGACCACACATTATTATTAATGTTCATTTATTCATTTGCTGGAAATTAGAACTGAATTTAGAAATAGTTTTGAAACAAATCTTTGCACTTAAACAAAATTAAATATGTAGGCTAATGGATGTGTTCAGTGGAGTGCTTACAACAACGTTTCCTTACTCCACCAAAGTAAAGGAGTAAAGTAAAGAGTAAAAGTAAAGTAAAGAGAAAGAGGCTGAATTGAGGAGCCTTGTAGAAAAATGAAATAAAAGAAAATAATAAAAAAGGAGAGGGTATATAATTTACAATTTATATGCAAATATATTACTTTTTTCATATTTTGATATTATCAAAAGTTATTAAATGCACTTTTAGTACAGAAAATACACAAAAGATTATGCAAAACATAATAGGAGCATATATTAACTGTTTTAATTACTTTCTCTTTTTAGACTGTAAAACCCAAAAAGTTAAGGTAACTCAAACTGTTTGAGGAAACTGATTGCAACAAACCATTTAAGTTCAAAAACTAATCCTAATGAGTACTGTGAACTTAATCCATTTAAGTAAACGAAGCAATTTGAGCACAGTAACACCCAATAAATGAAGAGAACTCAAACCAACTGTGTAAAACCCAATACGTTAAGGCAACTCAAACCGTAAACCCATTGCAACAAACCATTTAAGTTAAAAAACTAATCTATATGAGTACTGTGAACTTACTCCATTTAAGTTGAAGTAATGAGGTATTTAATTAACCCATTACATTCAACACTGAGTTCAAAACTCTTTTCAAATGAGTAGAACTAACTTTCAGTCAGTTTTGAGTTAACCACACTCATTTCATTTGATAAAGTAGACTGTTGAGTTTTAGAAATCACTTGTATATATATATTTTAATTTCTTTTTTTAACACCACCAAGAGAGGTTTGCTTTTGGTGCATGTGTGTATGTGAAATTTACATAATAATAGAAAAAAGTTTATAATAAAACCAGCATCTTTTAAAGAGTGATCCTTAACATAAAAAACCAAATCACATGTTTATAAGATAAATGCATAATTATATAATTTTTTTAGATATATATATATATACAGTTGAAGTCAGAATTATTAGCCCGCTGCTTATTTTTTTCCCCAGTTTCTGTTTAACGGAGAGAAGATTTTTTCAACACATTTCTAAACATAATAGTTTTAATAACTCATTTCTAATAACTGATTTATTTTATCTTTGCCATGATGACAGTAAATAATATTAGACTAGATATTTTTAAGACACTTTTTTACAGGTTAAAGTGACATTTAAAGGCTTAACTACACAGTAAAAAAAATCCGTAATTTTACGTTTTTTTTCCAGCAGCTGGGGTGCCGGAAAAAACGTAAAATAACAGCCGTTAAATTACAGAAATTTACTGTAAAACAACAGAGGTTGAATTACAGAAATTAAAATTTAAGGAAATTTCTGTAATTTAATGTGTGTTATTTTACGTTTTATTTTTCGGCACCCCAGCTGCCGGAAATAACTCATAAAATTACGGACTTTTTTTACAGTGTAGGTTAATTAGGAACTAGGCAGGTTAGGGTAATTAGGCAAGTTATTGCATAATGATGGTTTGTTCTGTAGACAAAAAAAAAAAAATTGCTTAAGGGGGCTAATAATATTGACCTTAAAATGTTTTTTAAAAAATTAAAAACTGCTTTTATTCTAGCCGAAATAAAACAAATAAGACTTTCTCCAGAAAAAAAAAATATTATCAGACATACTGTGAAAATTTCCTTTTTCTGTTAGACATTATTTGAGAAATATTTAAAAATTCTGTTCGTGGAGGGCCGCAGCCCTGCACAGTTCTGTTTAATCAGGGTTGGAACTAATCTGTGCTCTAAAGCAAGTAAAGGATGAGTAAATGATGACAGGATTTTCACATTTTGGGTGAACTATCCCTTTAAATTAAAGTGTTACCAAAAATGCAATCATTCATTTTTAGTTCTTGTTTCAGTGCAATAACAATAACAAGCACAGCATTTGATTATAATGATGCATTTTGAAATAAATGCTGTAGAATTGTTTTTTTATTATTTATTAAAAAGAACCGGATTTTTTTTACAGTGTAGGTTAATAATTTTGACCTTAAAATGGTATTAAAAAAAAATTAAAACTGCTTTTATTCTAGCTGAAATAAAAAAAAAATGAGATGAAAAAATAAAAAAAAAATCAAAGGGGGCTAATAATTCAGAGTTCAACTCTATATATACAGTTGCAATCAGAATTATTCAACCCCCTTTGAATTTGTTTTTCTTTTTAAAATATTTCCCAAATGATGTTTAACAGAGCAAGGAAATTTTCACAGTATGTCTGATAATATTTTTTCTTCTGGAGAAAGTCTTATTTGTTTTATTTCAGCTAGAATAAAAGCAGTTTTAATTTTTTAAACCCCATTTTAAGGTCAAAATTATTAGCCCCTTTAAGCTATATATTTTTTCGATAGTCTACAGAACAAACCATCATTATACAATAACTTGCCTAATTACCCTAACCTGCCTAGTTAACCTAATTAACCTAGTTAAGCCTTTAAATGTCACTTTAAGCTGTATAGAAGTGTCTTGAAAAATATCTAGTCAAATATTATTTACTGTCATCATGACAAAGATAAAATAAATCAGTTATTAGAGATGAAAAACTATTATGTTAAGAAATGTGTTGAAAAAATTTCTCTCCGTTAAACAGAAATTGGGGAAAATAATAAACAGGGGGGCTATTAAATCAGGGGGGTTGAATAATTCTGATTGCAACTGTATATATATATATATATATATATATATAAGAGATAGTTTTAATTAAAGCATTCACAAAATTTTAACTCCATATCAGTTTCACATAAATATTTTTGTAGGCTAAACTCTATTAATTAATTTAAATGATATTTCTTTAGCCTTATTTGTGATGGAAAAATGCTGTAGAATTATGCTGTATTCTTGTTACAGTGCATTAATAACAAGCACAGCATTTGATTTTAAATAACGCATTAGTAGCCTAAATGTCCTAATAAATGCTGCAGGAGTATGCTTTGTGTTGTTTTGAGCATGTGAGAAACACAAAGCGAGGGGAAGAGAGAAAGTGAAATATTCACCGTCTGTCAGCCGGAGCAATCATGGACCTTCACAGACCAGCAGCATCATCACTATCTGGTTATGATATGATGGCAGAGTTC
>CAIGQS010000519.1:0-12555 GCA_903798195.1 Danio kyathit | reverse complement strand
TGAATAAATATCTCAGTAATAAAGTTTGTAAATACATAATAAAAGTCAATAATAAAAAATAAATACTGAGATGTTTAAAGTTTTGAGATAATAAATTGTCAATAATAAAAAATAAATACATCAATATTAAAGTATTTAGATGCATAATAAAAGTCAATATTAAAAATAAATATCTCAATATTAAAGTATTTAAATGCCTAATAAAAGTCAATATTAAAAATAAATATCTCAAAATTAAAGTATTTAGATGCATAATAAAAGTCAATATTAAAAGTAAATATCTCAAAATTAAAGTATTTAGATGCATAATAAAAGTCAATATTAAAAGTAAATATCTCAAAATTAAAGTATTTAGATGCATAATAAAAGTCAATATTAAAAGTAAATATCTCAATATTAAAGTATTTAAATGCATAATAAAAGTCAATATTAAAAGTAAATATCTCAAAATTAAAGTATTTAGATGCATAATAAAAGTCAATATTAAAAATAAATATCTCAATATTAAGGTATTTAGATGCATAATAAAAGTCAATATTAAAAATAAATATCTCAATATTAAAGTATTTAGATACATAATAAAAATCAATATTAAAAATAACTATCTCAATATTAAAGTATTTAGATACATAATAAAAGTCAATATTAAAAATAAATATCTCAATATTAAAGTATTTAGATACATAATAAAAGTCAAAAATTAAAAATAAATATCTCAATATTAAAGTATTTAGATGCATAATAAAAGTCAGTATTAAAAGTAAATATCTCAAAATTAAAGTATTTAGATGCATAATAAAAGTCAATATTAAAAGTAAATATCTCAATATTAAAGTATTTAGATGCATAATAAAAGTCAATATTAAAAATAAATATCTCAATATTAAAGTATTTAGATACATAATAAAAGTCAATAATTAAAAATAAATATCTCAATATTAAAGAATTTAGATGCATAATAAAAGTCAATATTAAAAATAAATATCTCAATATTAAAGTATTTAGATGCATAATAAAAGTCAATATTAAAAATAAATATCTCAATATTAAAGTATTTAGATACATAATAAAAATCAATATTAAAAATAACTATCTCAATATTAAAGTATTTAGATACATAATAAAAGTCAATATTAAAAATAAATATCTCAATATTAAAGTATTTAGATACATAATAAAAGTCAAAAATTAAAAATAAATATCTCAATATTAAAGTATTTAGATGCATAATAAAAGTCAGTATTAAAAGTAAATATCTCAATATTAAAGTATTTAGATGCATAATAAAAGTCGATATTAAAAGTAAATATCTCAAAATTAAAGTATTTAGATGCATAATAAAAGTCAATATTAAAAGTAAATATCTCAAAATGAAAGTATTGGGATACATAATAAAATGTCAATAATCCAAATTTAATTATTGAGATATTCAAGTATTTTGATACATAATAAAAGTCAATATTAAAAATGATTAAATATCTCAGTATTAAAGTATGTAAATACATAATAAAAGTCAACAATAAAAAATAAATATTGATGTATTAAAGTATTTAGATACATAATAAAAGTCAATAACTAAAAATAAATATTGATGTATTAAAGTATTTAGATACATGATAAAAGTCAATATTAAAAATGAATAAATATCTCAGTAATAAAGTTTGTAAATACATAATAAAAGTCAATAATAAAAAATAAATACTGAGATGTTTAAAGTTTTGAGATAATAAATTGTCAATAATAAAAAATAAATACATCAATATTAAAGTATTTAGATGCATAATAAAAGTCAATATTAAAAATAAATATCTCAATATTAAAGTATTTAAATGCATAATAAAAGTCAATATTAAAAATAAATATCTCAAAATTAAAGTATTTAGATGCATAATAAAAGTCAATATTAAAAGTAAATATCTCAAAATTAAAGTATTTAGATGCATAATAAAAGTCAATATTAAAAGTAAATATCTCAAAATTAAAGTATTTAGATGCATAATAAAAGTCAATATTAAAAGTAAATATCTCAAAATTAAAGTATTTAGATGCATAATAAAAGTCAATATTAAAAGTAAATATCTCAATATTAAAGTATTTAAATGCATAATAAAAGTCAATATTAAAAGTAAATATCTCAAAATTAAAGTATTTAGATGCATAATAAAAGTCAATATTAAAAATAAATATCTCAATATTAAGGTATTTAGATGCATAATAAAAGTCAATATTAAAAATAAATATCTCAATATTAAAGTATTTAGATACATAATAAAAATCAATATTAAAAATAACTATCTCAATATTAAAGTATTTAGATACATAATAAAGTCAATATTAAAAATAAATATCTCAATATTAAAGTATTTAGATACATAATAAAAGTCAAAAATTAAAAATAAATATCTCAATATTAAAGTATTTAGATGCATAATAAAAGTCAGTATTAAAAGTAAATATCTCAATATTAAAGTATTTAGATGCATAATAAAAGTCAATATTAAAAATCAATATCTCAATATTAAAGAATTTAGTTGCATAATAAAAGTCGATATTAAAAGTAAATATCTCAAAATTAAAGTATTTAGATGCATAATAAAAGTCAATATTAAAAGTAAATATCTCAAAATGAAAGTATTGGGATACATAATAAAATGTCAATAATCCAAATTTAATTATTGAGATATTCAAGTATTTTGATACATAATAAAAGTCAATATTAAAAATGATTAAATATCTCAGTATTAAAGTATGTAAATACATAATAAAAGTCAACAATAAAAAATAAATATTGATGCATTAAAGTATTTAGATACATAATAAAAGTCAATAACTAAAAATAAATATTGATGTATTAAAGTATTTAGATACATGATAAAAGTCAATATTAAAAATGAATAAATATCTCAGTAATAAAGTTTGTAAATACATAATAAAAGTCAATAATAAAAAATAAATACTGAGATGTTTAAAGTTTTGAGATAATAAATTGTCAATAATAAAAAATAAATACATCAATATTAAAGTATTTAGATGCATAATAAAAGTCAATATTAAAAATAAATATCTCAATATTAAAGTATTTAAATGCATAATAAAAGTCAATATTAAAAATAAATATCTCAAAATTAAAGTAGATGCATAATAAAAGTCAATATTAAAAGTAAATATCTCAAAATTAAAGTATTTAGATGCATAATAAAAGTCAATATTAAAAGTAAATATCTCAAAATTAAAGTATTTAGATGCATAATAAAAGTCAATATTAAAAGTAAATATCTCAAAATTAAAGTATTTAGATGCATAATAAAAGTCAATATTAAAAGTAAATATCTCAATATTAAAGTATTTAAATGCATAATAAAAGTCAATATTAAAAGTAAATATCTCAAAATTAAAGTATTTAGATGCATAATAAAAGTCAATATTAAAAATAAATATCTCAATATTAAAGTATTTAGATGCATAATAAAAGTCAATATTAAAAATAAATATCTCAATATTAAAGTATTTAGATGCATAATAAAAGTCAATATTAAAAATAAATATCTCAATATTAAAGTATTTAGATGCATAATAAAAGTCAATATTAAAAATAAATATCTCAATATTAAAGTATTTAGATACATAATAAAAATCAATATTAAAAATAACTATCTCAATATTAAAGTATTTAGATACATAATAAAAGTCAATATTAAAAATAAATATCTCAATATTAAAGTATTTAGATACATAATAAAAGTCAAAAATTAAAAATAAATATCTCAATATTAAAGTATTTAGATGCATAATAAAAGTCAGTATTAAAAGTAAATATCTCAATATTAAAGTATTTAGATGCATAATAAAAGTCAATATTAAAAATCAATATCTCAATATTAAAGTATTTAGATGCATAATAAAAGTCGATATTAAAAGTAAATATCTCAAAATTAAAGTATTTAGATGCATAATAAAAGTCAATATTAAAAGTAAATATCTCAAAATTAAAGTATTTAGATGCATAATATATCTCAATATTACAAATCAATATCTCAATATTAAAGTATTGAAGTAAATAATAAAATTCAATAATACAAAAATGAATACTGAGATGTTTAAAGTTTTGAGATGATAAAATGTCAATAATTAAAAAATGAATATTTCAATGTTAAATACTTAGATGCATAATAAAACTCAATATTAAAAATAAATAAATATCTCAATATTAAAGTATTTAGATGCATAATACAAGTCAATGTTACAAACAAATAAACACTGAGATATTAAAGTATTGAAATAAATAATAAAATTCAATAATACAAAAATATTAAGATGTTTAAAGTATTGAGATACATAATAAAAGTCGATAATAATTAAAAAAATGAGATATTAAAGTTTTGAGATAAATAATAAAATGTCAATAATAAAAATAAATAAATAAATATTGAGATATTAGGAATAAGTAATAAAATGTCAACAAACCAAATTTAATTTTCGAGATGATAAAGTATTGAGATAAATTAATAGTTAATAATAAAACAATATATTAAGATAAGATAAATAATAGTCTATAAAAATGAGATATTGAGACTGATTAAAGTGTTTAGATACATTAAAAAATGTTAATAATAATATTGAGATAATAGAGTATTGGGATACATAATAAAATATCAATAATCCAAATTTAATTATTGA
Organism: Danio kyathit; assembly: GCA_903798195.1. Lineage (NCBI taxonomy): Eukaryota > Metazoa > Chordata > Actinopteri > Cypriniformes > Danionidae > Danio > Danio kyathit. The sequence goes on along the minus strand of CAIGQS010000519.1, from coordinate 7,878 downwards.
GATATTCAAGTATTGAGATAAATAATAAAATTCAATAATAAAAAAGTCAATAATTAAAAATAAATAATGATATATTAAAGTATTTAGATACATAATACAAGTCAGTATTAAAAATGAAAAAATATCTCAGTATTAAAGTATGTAAATACATAATAAAAGTCAATAATAAAAAATAAATACTGAGATGCTTAAAGTTTTGAGACAATAAAATGTCAATAATTTCAATAATGAGATAAATTATTAGTTAATAATAAAACAATATATTAAGATAAGATAAATAATAAAAGTTACTAATAAAAATGAAATATTGAGATATTAAAGTATTGAGATACATAATAAAAGTCTAAATTAAAACTGGTATTGAGATATTAAAGTATTGGAATAAAAAATAAAGTCAGTAATATATATATATATATATATATTGCAATAGGAATATAGTTTAACTAGATGAATTGTATAGCTGGTAATTACTATTAGTTCATGATATTACTAATAATACTACATTATGTAGTGTAATTTATTAATGAAGAATTGTAAATTTGCGTACAATATAATGCTCACTCCTAAATATTTCCCTTTACTATACATTACTATAGTATTTTAAATGTGTAACACCTGGTTTTATTGGATCTTTAGTTTTTGTTGTTATATTATAATGTGTTTCTGTTTAGTACAGCATATTATTTGCAGTAAATAATTGAACTGAACAATTTTCCCTCATATGTTTCATTGACAGTTTTATTGATCACTAAGATATGACTGACTTGGATTTAAGTTGCTTCAATTTACAAATGAAAATTGCAAAAATAATTTAGATGTAGTTGTTTATTGCAAATGCCACAAAAATCCCCTGCACAACATTTTGATTTTGTAACAACAGTAAACACTTGTTTTGTTATAAGGTCTGGCTTTGTGGTGGCTGTACTTTAAAATTAAATGAATATTATCTTAATTCAGGTGATGAAAGATGTTGAAGTTCTAACAGTGAACAGAGCTACTGTACAGTCACACCTGCTTGGTATAAATGCTTGAAGATGATTTAGTTGAAAATATCCATTAGAAACTTAAAAGTAATCAAGAAGTAATCAGATGTAATCAGTTCCTTTACTTTTATAAAGTCATTGAAAAGGTACACGACTTATTACATTTTAAATAGGGTCATTTGTAATCTGTAATCCATTACATTTCCAAAGTAACCTCCCCAACACTGTGTTTGTGTATATATATATATATATATATATATATATATATATATATATATATATATATATATTTAGAAATATTTGTTTTCAGTAAATTAATATATTTTGAAAGAAGATAAAAATAAAACTAATATGGTAAAATATTATTAAGATTTAAGCAAACTGTTGTTTATTTCAGTATATTTTATCAATACATTTATTTTTGTGGGGGAAATATATCTTTTAAGTTCTGTATGAGGAACCAAAATGCAATGAAAAAAATTTTAAATAGAAATTTTCTATATAAATACTGATTTGTAAGTATAATATAATATAATTTCAAGAGTTCACACTTAGCTGATGATTGATTATAAAGCTTGTTTGGCATGCTGTCCCGGGAGAGAGCCCTGAGCTCATAAGATCCTCGAGCCCGGGGCTCCCTCATGTTTGCAAGGCGAGAGGGGAGTTTGAGCTCAGGTAGATCTCGAGAACTCCCCTGCTGTAGTAGCTAATGAACAGATAGTGATTGCTCTTAAGAGATAATTACTTAATAGGACCATGTCTATGGTGCTGATTTGGATTAATCAATTAAGTTGCATGTGGGACCCACGTGAAACCCACGTTGGCTGGATTGGTAAGGACTAGAACCAGTGACGTTCTTGCTGTGAGGCAACGGTGCTGACCACTGGGCCGCCGTGCAGAGATGTATAAAGTACTAGAGACCCAGACTTAAGTAAAAGTACAAGTGCTCTATCAAAAATGTGACTTGAGTAGAAGTTGAAGTGCTCTTTAAGCACAATACTTAAGTGGAAGTACTAAAGTATTCAACATTTTTTGTACTTAAGTATTGCAAGTAGTTTATTTAAAAATTTACTACTCAAGTACTGAAAGTAAAAGTACAAGTATTTAACAAGTAGTTATTTTTAAAAAAGCAGTCAAAAGACATATTGTTTTGTTTATTTTAAATATCTTTTTTGGGGCACAGGATTAAGCAGAACAAAAAGAACCATGGCTTACGATTTAAAATATAAATAAATAAATAAATAAATAAATAAATAAATAAATATGTATATGATGGGTCAAAAACCCCATTCAGCGTGACAGCCTTTATGATAGACAGTTAACGTTATGTGAACATTGCAGCATGATATGAACTGCGGGTAGCTAACGGTAGTTAACTTATCTAGCTCTTATGGATAGCTCAAACTGCTGTTTTGTGTATTATATTATCTTTAACTTGACATGTTTCTTCAAATCCGATGGTGGAGTATGCACTTCATTCTATATGAACTGTCTTTCACTCCGACAAATGCAAACATTGGCTCTAAATAGGGTCACGGGTGGTCTTTTTCCTCATCGCCACGAACAGTTGAAAGTGAAGGAGTTGAAGGTGGAATTTCTGGGTTTTCCATGTCTAAAACAAACTAAAGTGCTCTCAATGCAGGCAGGCAGCACTGTCTTCTTTGATCGTCTGATCAATGAATGATTGATTCGTAACATTTTTATAATTGTAACGAGTAACTATGCAACACATAAAAAATTTACTGGAGTAAAAGTATTAATCTCATCGAAAATATGTACTGAAGTAAAAGTAGAAGTAGGAGAAAAAAACAATACTCCAGTAGAGTACAGATACAGACTATTAGTACTTAAGTACAGTAGTGAAGTAGTTCTACTTCGATACTATACATCTCTGCCGCCGTGCCACCCATTTAAGAAAAGAGGAGGAGTAGGGGTGGAAGGGGGGATTCTTTAAAATAAAGATGGCTGTTATATGGATATTTATAGTGGCTTAGGAATCGTCTGATTGGTGAATCATAAATTGAATAATGCTGGGCCGGCTGTGTTCAATCATAAGCACGTGATCCTCTCCAAATTAGTTTATCAATAAACTTCACTTATTTTAAAAAGTAAAGTAAGGTTTGAATTTGATTTGTAAAAAAAGATAAAATTGTATTGTAGTCACTATAATGCGCAGGTCCAGACAGAGGAGCAATCTCCTTTAAAAAGAAAGATAACGTTAACATGTTTTTATGATCTCTTAGGATTAATGTCATCAATAATAATAATAATGATAATGATAATAATAATAGTCGCAATAGTTTTCATTTTCATATTTCTTTAAACTCAAGTTCAAAACTGTGTTGAGAAAAGCAAGATCATGTTTGCTTAAGATAAAAACACTGCCGATTCCTAATGGCATCTGTGGTTAAAGCTCTAATAATCCATTACTGTGTGTGTGTGTGTGTGTGTGTGTGTGTGTGTGTGTGTGTGTGTGTGTGTGTGTGTGTGTGTGTGTGTGTGTTGTGGTCGTCCTTGTCAAAGCTTTCACTGACTCTCAGTAATTAGTGCAATCATGACACATCTGAGGAGCTGTTTCTGTGACAGCACTCAACAGAGACAAGAGTCCCTGCAGACAGAGTTCACACCCCCAAACAACACACACACACACACACACACACACACACACACACACACACACACACACACACACACACACACACACACACACACACACAGAGAGAGAGCATAACACACATGCACAAACACACACTATTCTATTTCTCACTTACACACACACACACACACACACACACACACACACACACACACACAGAGAGAGAGAGAGAGAGAGCATAACACACATGCATAAACACACACACTTTATTCTATCTCTCACTCACACACACACACATCCTTACAAATTTTGAACAATTGCACACACACACACACACACACACACACACACACACAGAGAGAGAGAGAGAGAGAGCATAACACACATGCATAAACACACACACTTTATTCTATCTCTCACTCACACACACACACATCCTTACAAATTTTGAACAATTGCACACACACACACACACACACACACACACACACAAACATGCACACATCCTTACAAAATATGAACAATTGCGCACACACACATACACACACACACAAACAGAGTAGACATGCGTGCACACACACACGCACATATGGACACATCCTTACAAATTTAAACACACATACTTACAAGCACACACACACATGCTCTATCTCTCTCTCTCTCTCTCTCTCTCTCTCTCTCTCTCTCTCTCTCTCTCTCACACACACACACACACACACAAACACACACAATTTTACAAGCTTACAAACTTATATACTCAATCACACATGCAACACACTCACATACACACAAACGCATGCACACTCATAAACACACATACACGCAAGACAATCTCCAAACACACAATCTTCAAGTTCACAGACTCTGAACTACACACACACAGACACACAGACAGACACACACACACACACACACACAGACACTCACAAACCAACACTAAGGCCCAATCCCAATTTTATTTTTGTACCCCTTCCCCTTAGCCCTTAAAACCGAGTGTGAAGGGGAAGGGCTTTAAAATGTACCCCTTATGCTGCGTTCACACCAGACACGGAAGAAGCGTCAAGGGCGAGTGATTTACATGTTAAGTCAATGCAAACGTGCGAATAGGCATCCTGCGAATTGCACGAATGGCACGGCGCGAATGACACGAATTGCGCGGCGCGAATGACGCAAGTTGTGCGAATGGCGCAGCGCGGATGGCACAACACTCGCGAATGGCACGGATTGAGCGTTTTGCGAGTTTGACTCGCTTAACGCGCAAAAAGCGTGAATCGCTCGAGTTCAAAAATCTGAACTTTTGCGGACATTCGCGCCGCGTTAACCAATCAGGAGCTTGCTCTTGTGTGGGCATGATTGTGACGTAGCACCTGTTGTTGGTGTCCGGGGGAAATCCTTCAGCCGACACCGACAACAGTTCATCAAACTGGGGTGGGCTCAGTCAGAAGCACCGCTGAAAGCCTCCGTCATCCAGGTTAAGTTTCTGGAGGAGTTTATGAGCTCACAGAGCTGGGTGCACCTCTAAAAGTATATAGTGGACTCAGACACTGCTCCAAACGAATCAACGCTGTTTTACAGCCTTCATAAAGCACATAAACACAGTTATTTTCTCAATAAAATCCATGTTAGCCATTTAGCAACAAAGCTACAGTCACTGGGCAGACAGAAGCCCGGCCCATGACGCGAATCCGCGTCTGTTCTGAAGTGAATTTGACGCGCGAATGAAGCGAGTAAACTCAAATGTTCACGCGTCTATTTACACGCGAATAGCGCGATTTAGCTGCGCGTTCCGCGTCTGGTGTGAACACAGCATAAGAATTGGGACAACACTACAGCACCTGCACAAGTCATCAGATGTCATCGCGATCTTTTGCTTCATATGAGATCAGACGATGGCGACTGCTGTAGTTATTTCAGTTGTGTTATTTTATGGTATTTATCTTCAGGAAATCACTGAAGGCATATATTATGTTATCATAACGATCATATGTGGCAATAAGATCATAACTATATTGCACATTTACACAGTGGCCATATATTCATCTGTAAACACACGAAAACAACACTAACATTTGTTTGTTTGTTGTAAAAATTCGTAATAATGACAAAAAATACTAATTTGTGGATCTCTTTACCTCCGGGTGCAGCGAAACTGTCGCTGTAGCTGCTGTATTCTGGGAAATTTTCTTACCCCTTGGTTTCGAGTGTGGTCCTGAAAAATTTTATTTCGAAGAGGTGCAAACCCCTTCCCCTCACCCCTACACCCTCAAGCTAAAGAGAATTGGGACACTTCTACCCCTTCATGGGAACGCACAAAACGAGGGGTAGGGGTAAGGGGAAGGGGTAGAATTGGGATTGGGCCCAAGGTACAGAGAAACCCACAATGTAGCACACATGCACACACATCCTTGATATTTAAAAGGCATCAATCCCCACCCCTAAAGCCAACCGTCATTGGGAAATGAACAAATCATACTAAAATGTACGAATGAGAGTGTACAGATTTATACAAATTAGCCACTAAATCAAAAAAAAAAAGTTATGAATTGGCATGAGATAGCATTAATTGAATTGATTTATTCATATTTAACCCAACAGTGGGTTATTTCAATTTATTGCAGACAATCCAAGAGACATTATTTAATGTGCCCCTCGTGATTTTTATTGTTTTTTTTATAAACGCATATTCCAATTTTGGTTCTTGCAACACATTTTAAAAAAAGTTGTAAGAGTAAAGCATTTACCACTTTGTAATGTTGCCATTCCTTTCCACAACACTTAAGACGTTTAGGGACTGAAGACACCAAGTGATGAAGTGTTTCAGGTGTCATTTTGTCCCATTCTTCCTGTAAACAAGTCTTAAGGTGGTCAACAGTACGGGGTCTTCGTTGGCCTTCAAAATGTGCCACACATTCTCTATTGGAGACAGGTCGGGACTGCAGGCAGGCCAGTCAAGCACCAGTATCCTCTTCCTCTGCAGCCAGGACTGTAATGTGTGCAGAATGTGGTTTTACATTGTCTTGTTGAAATACGCATGGGCGTCCCTGGAAAAGAAGGCTGCATATTGTGCTCCAGAATATCTCTGTACTTTTCAGCATTAATGGTGTCATTGCAGAAGTGCAAGTTACCTTTGCCAAAGGCTCTGACACAAACCCATACCATGACAGACCCTGGCTTTTGGACTTGTTGTTGGTAACAGTCTGGATGATGCTTTTCTTCTTTGCTTCAGAGCACACAGCGTTTATTTTATTTCTAAAAAAAAATACCTGAAATACTGATTCATCTGACCTCAGTACACATTCCCACTTTGTGATGGTCCATCCCAGATGCCTCTGATCCCAGAGAAGTCAACAGCACTTCTGGACACTGTTAACATAGGGCTTTCTTTTGGCACAGTACAGTTTTCACTGGCATTTGTGGATGTAACTACATATTGTGGTACTTGACAAAGCTTTGCCAAAGCAGTCCTGAGCCCATGTGGAGATCTCGCTTATAGATGATTGATGATTCTTGATGCAGTGAGGGATCGGAGATCATGGTTGTTCAGCTTGCGCTCTTGTCCTTTACACACTGAAATTCCTCCAGAATCTTTGAATGGTTTAATGATGTTCTGCCCTGTTTAAAGGTGAAATATCCAAATGTCTTCCTCTCTTTCTTTGAGGAACATTGTTTTTAAACATTTCAATCATTTTCTCAGGTATTTGTTGGCCAACTGGTGATCCTCGGCACATCTTTGCTCCTGAAGGACTAGACCTTTCTTGGATGCTGCTTTTTCTACCAAATCATAATTAGAGTCACCTGTTGACATCACCTGTTTCAAAGCACATCATTATTTGACCAATTTCCCTGATTACTAGCCCTAAACTACTCCAATCCCAACATTTTTTGCAATGTGTTACAGGTCTGAATGACAGGAAAGGATGTATATTTACAAATTAAAAGAAGTTAAATAAAGAATACATGGTTGTTCGCACCAGAGAAGTTCTACAGTACAGGTACTCCAGGGACTGCAAGGTGTCATCAGCCTGCATTGAGGTGAGGACAGGCAGGAAATGGAATGCTAGGAAAGCAGTGGAGGTGGCAGAGTCACGTCTGAGACAAAAGACTCTGGTGGGCACTGTGGCGACAGGCAGAGTACGCTTGGACTATTTTCCATAAGACCTTAGTTAGCCAGGTTCACGCCAAGGAAAGATATCTTCTACTCCAGGAAGAGGTTCGAGCAGGTGTGGAGGATGAGCGAGTGAGCAGGGCAGTGGGACTCCAGCAGCAGAGAGCGTGGACTAGGTGGGAGAATACACTGCA
>CAIGQS010000518.1:11939-25363 GCA_903798195.1 Danio kyathit | reverse complement strand
AACAAAAATTTTATAAAATAATTTTTAAAAATAAAATAAAATAAATGAAACAAAGCATAACAAACAACAAATAAAATAAATACAATTTAATAAAATAAATGAAATGAAGCAAAACAAATAATATAAAAATAAAAAATAAAATAAATGAAATGAAATAAAGCAAAACAAACAAAACAAATAAAACAAATACAATTTTATAAAATAAATGAAATAAAGCAAAACAAATAAAATAAAATTAAAAAAAAAAAAAAAAAATTAAATAAAATGAAAAATTTCAATAAATAAAATAAAGCAAAACAAACAAAATAAACAAAATAAATGAATACAATTTAATAAAATAAATAAATTAAAACAGAACAAATAAAATAAAATAAAACCAAAAATAAAATAAAATAATAATTAATTGATAATTTTTTTATTTATTAATTAATAATAAATGAGTTTAAAGCAAAACAAACAAAACAAATTAAATAATTATAATTTAATAAAATTAATGAAACAAAGCGAAAACAAATAAAATAAAATCTACTAAAATAACAAGAATTTAATAAATAATAATATATAATAATAAAAATACTAAAAAATTATATCTGCACCTCATTCACCTACTGTACATGAGGAGGTATTCATAAAAATGTAACGTGTGTTTCTCTTTGATTTTAGTATAGATTTTGTACAAATTTTATACAGAAAGTCCTGTCCTGAAGAGGATCTCTTTAATCACTGTAAAAACCATTCAATGCATATATTGAGTTGGGATACAGTACTATATCTCTCTAGCTCTATCTATTGTGAAAATTGCCACCATCTCGTAACAGTCTTATATTTTAAAATGGTAATACATGAAAAGGTTATTTCAAATTTTTGTCCACATAATTTGCTAAATAAATCTACACTGTAAACCCAAATAAGTAAGCAGAACTCAAAAAATTTGATGTAACTCGTTGCCTCAAAATTTTTAAGTTCATGAACTTAAAAAAATTAAGTTTTCGAAACTTAAATATTTTGATTACATGCTACTTTGACCTTTTCATTACAGTTAAATTAAAACTTTTAATGAAATCAACTTAAATATTTTAAGTTACAGTGACTTAAAATTTTGCTTACCCATTCTCATGGCATTAAGTTAACATTACTCAAAAAAATAAGTACACAAAGAACCACTTTTAAGTTGAATCAACTCAATATTTATTAGTATCTTTGTCTTTTTGTTTTAAGTACAAGTAACTCAAAACATTTAAAACACAATACTCAAAAATCGAAGCCTCTGAACTAAATTTGACACTGCAGTGTTGATTTAAAAGGATAAAACCTGAAAAGCAGATTTAAGACCACCCCTCTGACATTTACAAATTCACGAACCTGCATGAACTTTTACAAAAACATGAACCATTTAAAACTAAATTACCTATATGGATACCAAGTACTACCCAGCTGTACTCTCAAGGACAAGAGCCATATTAATGACAAATAACATTAATAAATCCAAAGGCAGACTGTGCACATTGTGGGGGAAAAAATGCAGAAACCTTTTAACCATTATTTTCACAAAAACAAATTAAATTGATCTACTGAGGTACTGCCAGGCCTTAGTAATTTTCCAATAAATTTCTACATTCGCATCAAATAATTTTTGAGTCTCTGTAACTTAGGTGACAGTTTACCCTCGTCAAGACAAGGTTAAATCTTTTGAATGAATTCAAAAGTGTTGGTCAGTCCCCTGAGATAGCTGAGGTGTAGTACATAGATCAGTCCAAACATTACCAGGAAGGCATCAGCAAATCTGGAGAGGCTGCCCACAATCTCACTCTCGATGACAACAGAGTTTTTCACAGGTTGAAAGTGAACTGGACTTGTGACATTATCTTTGATGACTGTGAGGAGGTCCACTGCAACATCTGAAAGCTCTGGCTCATCAGATTATCAGCTCATCAGTGTCCTGTAATATAAAATAGATGTTAAAGCAAAAACAGAAGATTGGTCAAGTCAGCCTAGCAAACAGTAAACAAAAGTTGCAAGAAATTGATACTATGTTCAAAAAAAAAAAAAAAAAAAAAACACTTAATTTTGCTTAAAGCAATAGTACTAAAATTATTTTACAGTGAGGTCAAAGAAAACAAATCGCACAAACTATTTGGTTGGAAAGACTAAATTAGGGTAAGCATGTATGTGCGTATGTATAAGAACTGTTTAATTCAATTCAATTCATCTTGTTTAGTGTGATAATGTGATGTTTTTTTAAATACTCACCATGCAGGTCCTTAAAACCCAGTGACTTCCTCACGTAGATACACAGGAAGGGCATGAAGAACAGTGACACACTTGATGTGCACGTCATGGAACTCCTGTAATGATAAAAACAAAACTATATAATTGAACTGTAAATGTTATACAATATTATCAGATATACAAAACCAGAAAAATACCCCAAAAAAAGTGTTCAAAATGTTTTTAGTGTTGTAGTGTTCATTTGAATCATCAAATTTTTCAAATGTTTTCAAATTTTCAATCTTTTAATTGAGTTTTAGCCTATAAAATTTACAACAATTTTTTTTACCTGTTCATCATAGATTCTTAAAGTATTTGACGTCTTCCTGGTTCTGGCTGCCTTCTGTCTGAACAGGGTCATCAGGCTAGGAAGATGTCGGTCAAGCTCAGAGTAGAACATGTTGGGCAGGTTCTGGTTTGTAATACATTGGAACTCTGTATACACCTACATTTTAAAACAGACAGACAAAGAACACAGCCAAATTCATTATGTGAACCTAGTTAATCTACTATACCCTCACAGAAAATAGCCCCTGAATGTGGTATATGTTATCAAGAAAGCAATAACAGAAAAAAAAGTGTTACCCCACATTACCTCAGATTCCATTTTAGGTGCAGGCCAGAGTTCCATGAGCTCTTTTACTGGTGGGCATGTCTTCACTATGGTCTGTCGCCACAGGGCAAAGGTTGTTTGCATCATCTTTTTTTATAATTGATAAGTTCTCAGCTTTCTTAATTTCATCAACAATTTTCTTTTTGGGGAAAGTTGGGCAAAAAGTTTACTTCTGCTTGTTCGGGTCTTTCAATATTTGAATGTGAAGATTCATTTTTAGGATTCATTCTGCTTCTTTTTTCAGCATTTACTGTGGTCTCTGGACATCCAGCCATTCTCATCTTGCTTCTAGAGAAGGGGGCTTACGCTGCAAAAGTGGCTATGATGCAGTCTGTAGTGCTTAAATATTTGCTGTCTGTCAGTAAAAGAAACCAAGTCGTATTTAAGCCAACAACCTAAAAGAAAAACAAAATTAATGTTAGAAAGTGTATAGCTCCCCAAAAAAAAATCTGAGTACAAGTCAACAAACAGGTTACGTGATCATGACCAGAGAATATTGCTAACACTTGGGCTGCACAGTTAATAGTTAAAATATCTTGACGTATTCTATTTTCTGAAAGATCACATTTTGCAAGGAAGTTTATAACAATTATGTTTTTACGACAATAGGTGGCGACAAGTAATCATTAAATATGAATTATTACTGAATAATTTGTTTAAGAATTTGGGATTATTTATCCAGTAATGAAACATGTAAAGCCTTTAGCAGTTTTTAAATCATTCAATTAAACTGAAAAGTTATTTATGTTGATGTAACCCTAAACAAAAAGGGGACTACTGTATAATAGACAGTTGTGGCTGTTAAATATTAAGCCAGAATGTGATTGTTGTGGACCACAGCACTGTTTTATGTCTAAACAGATGTCATCAGTCAACTTGAGAGCGTAACAGTTCTATATCATTTTGCCATATTAGATTTAAAATATATTAAACTGTTTAGACACATTTCTACAATGACATGTGCTCTCCAACTCCCCAGTTTGTATCTATGACACACCAACACATTGGGGAAAGTATGTTTTCCAAGTTATATAGTTTTTAACACAGCAGACAAAAGCTGTGTCTCATTTCATAGACTGCATCCTCAGAAGGATGCATTCGAAGTGCGATGCATGATCGCGGCACGCCGAAGGCTGTCTAATTTAAAAGAAATTCAAACGCAGCCTCATAAATGCCTCCTTCGTTTCCCAGGTAACGAAGGATACAACGAAGGTTCTGTTGCGGCCGCGAACTTCCCAAGATTCATTGCGCACTGATAACGGCAGGACGTATTTAAAAGATCTGGATTAAATGTATGAAGTAGGCTTATTTGACTTGGATATCTAAACACAGGTTAAAAAAAACAAAAAAGACTATGACATGTCTTACTAAAGAGACACTCACCGTTCGGAGGACGCAGCCTCTGAAATGAGACACATCTAAAAGCTGACGGATTCACTTTTGTCAGATTGGGCGGTTTTGAATTTGACAGTGTGGGTAAAAAATGACATAGGCGGGTAGAGAACATTTGGGCGATTTACAACGGCGCGGTTGATTTTCGGCGGGTTTTGGATAGTTTTGGGGCTGGAATCAGAATCAGTCAGCTCTGGCAACACTAACGTTAGATATTTTTTTAAATCGCGTGTCATACGTGGATGTTACAATCTAAGCGCCTAATGTCGTGCAAGCGGAAATATAGATTACGATCCGTTCAAAAAATATATATGTTAGCTAATGTGTAACATATGCTTCGCCGATTGTTTATATCAGGCCAATTTCATCGGTTATTCCTTGCGAGACATCCATTACTTTTGAATATAAATATATGTAACTGGTGAACGCTATTTAAAGTTTTGTCTAGAATAAACTTCACTAAATAAAACCATTTTATAATGCATTTAACACTTACCGTGACACAGTGGTGCTGATAACTGCCGACAGCTTGAAGCTGAAATCCTCCTCACTCACTGCAGTATTTTGTGGCGCCAAAAGTAAAGCATTGCGCGCTCCCACAATGTCGTAAAAGTCTCACGCTGACCTTGGAGCACGTGAGCCTCGTAAGCCAATAAAATTATACAGAAACATCAGCAGAAACGTTTTTTTAAACAAACATATTTTTTACTGCCTGTAATAAATGCCTATTCTATATATGATACTGTATATATAATAGATATATAATATAATATTTTATTTTGGGCTCACATTAAATCAGCTGTTCTGGCTAGAATGTTTGTGTATTTAAAATTTTAACTGAATATTTTTCTTAGAAAATTATTTCTAAAGATAAAGTTTTATTGTATTTTAGCCTATTTACATGTATATAATTAATTTTTTTTTTTAAAAATGACAAAACAATTGCTTAACACACAAAGGTTACTGATGTCATATGTAGACAGCATGTTAAAACTACAAAAAAATAAGTCTTATTTTATATCTTTCTCTTTGTGATTTGTATTATGCAGCACATTGGTCAACCTTTGGTTGTGTTTAATAGTGCTATATAAATACAATTGACATTGACATTGACAAGTAAAGTTAAATTATACTCCTAAGTGGCACTTACTTAATGAGCAAGTTGTTTAAGTTAATCAAAAATAATACGTTTAATTCACTCAAAACCTATAAAAAAGTCATACAAACTCAAACTGAGTTAGTAGAACTGTTTTAGGAAATTGAGTTTATACTACTCAATCAATTTAATTATTTTGAGCATTTGGGTTTACAGTGTAGTTTTAGAAAAATCATGTTTTTTTTGCAATTGCACTCTTTAATACCCAAAACATGATAGCTGTAGGACTTATTTTATGTTGTTTGTCTTATTTTCCTGTCTTATTTTCACTTGCTCCTGAATCTACTCCTGCTATTTGTCTGTTATTTTCTTTATACATGTTGCATAATTTCCATCTATACTCCAAGCATTGATAAACTTCTTCAATATTAATCAATTTTCTATTGGCAAATAACTGAGAAAACGCCACTATTAAAGGCTACATTTTTATGATGTCATCATTTAGACTTCTTACACTCTCAGAAATGAAGGTACGCAAGCTGTCACTGGGGTGGTACCTTTTCAAAAGGTACACATTTGTAATTGAAGAGTCTATATTGGTACCTCAAAAGTATATACTGTATTAGTACCTACAAATTTTAAGAGGAACACTTTTGTACTTTTTAGGTACTAATATGTACCCTTGAGGTATTAATATGGACTTTTTAGGTACAAATTTGTACATTTTGAAAAGGTACCACCCCAGTGACAGCTTGCGTACCTTATTTCTAAGAGTGTACAAAGTATTTTACAGTATTTTAAAAACACAAATATACAAGACACCAGTGGTGTAGTCCTAAAAAAAAAGTGGTGTACTATTACCCACCCAACCCAAATATTAAAAGTAGGCAAAGAAACGACAAAACTATATATATATATATATAATTTTTTTTTTATTATTATTATTATTATTTTTTTTTATTTAACATAATTTACCTGTAACTATTGAAAGAAAAAACAAATACTATGGAAGTTAATGATTACAGGTTTCCAGCTTTCTTCAAAATATCTTCTTTTGTGTTAAACAAAATTAAAAAAAGACAAACCGGTTCGGAACAAGTAAAGGTTGAGTAAAGGATGACAATTTTACTTTATATATATATATATATATATATATATATATATATATATATATATATATATATATATATATATATATATATATATATTTTTTTTTTTTTTTTTTTTTTTATCAGGAAAATAAAAAGTTTTTTTTTTCAAAAACTCAAATACTAGCCTATACTCAAGTATTTTTTCCATGTTTTAAATAGAACTGCCACTAAAATGGCATAAATATAAACATATTAAAAAATGTACAGGCTAATTTACATATTTTACTGTCATAATATAAGTCATAATAGGAAATAATTTTTAACAAGAAACAACACGTTTCACTCTGATATGCAGTTAAAATGAGTACATTCACTGAGTGGTTCTGTCACTGTTTAATCCTGTGCATGAATGTATGATATATATATATATAATGCCACATGCACTGTAATGTGTTTTATAATCATAGTTAATTGATAAATGTTCGTTAAGAGTTGCATTTTCGCTGGAGGAAACAGCTGTGATGATGAGGGAAGCGCCAAGGAAACAGTAGATGGGGAAACCCGATTGGTACATGTGATACAAGTGTTTATAGCAAAGAACTGCGAATATGCAGATATTATAACAATCTATAGATAAACACACCTTCTGCTCTCACTCTGCAAAGCTGTGGTTTGCTGATTAAACGAAAATCGAGTTGAAAACGGAGGAGCGGAAGTCTGACGCCGTTTTCTTATCAAATTTAAAGGGGACTAAGGTGATCATTTAGTAGTGTACAGTTCATGAGGAAATCGCAAAACATTTCGAGGGACTGAATAGAAATATAGGGGGCTAAAGCGATGCTCATGCTTTTAAAAAATAATTTTACCTCAGTGTTTCAGCGAGACATCATTTAGTTGACTTGTCGTCGTTATCGAAAAACTCCTGAAATTTTTTCACAGCTGCTGCGGTAGTCAGGGGGCGGGGAATGTCGCAAATTGAACAAAAGTCCACTGATTGCAACAAACAAGATGCAAGTAAAAAAAAACATTTGGTATACAGTAAAAGAGGCCGAGGGTATACGCAATTATTGATCCTCAGAAGTCGTAATACCCAAACTGCTCATGGAAAAAGTAGGCATACTGAGTATACGTGCGTATAGCCCCGACTACACCACTGCAAGACACTAAAGTATTTTGACACAAAATATTCAGCCATTTTCATAAACCCTATCAAATACAAATTACAAAATACTATTTTGTATTTAAAATATGTATTTGAAATACTTGTATCATAAACCTGCTTATCCCTGAATATAGTAAGGGCCAGATTTCTTTGAAAAAATAATAATAATAATAATAATAAATAAATAAATTACCCCCCAAAAAGGGAGCTCCATTTGCTTTCAAAGAAAGTTTCTCTTAAACTTGTAAAAAGTGTAAGAAGACACTTTAGCCTCTTTGGGGAACTAACTGGTCATGTTACCAGACACCACTGATGACTGGAATGTTGATTAGTCCCACATGGAGAACTGTTTTTCTTGATTGATTTAGGCATATTTTTGTAAAGCTCCTTTTTGTTGTTTTGTCGCAAGAACATCTCTGTGTCTCTAGAATTGGGCAGATGTGTGTGATTACGCTACACTGCGCAAATGATATATGCATATATTATCTAATCCTGACATGCTGTTATTCACTTTTTATGAAGTCATATTTTGTGGTGCTATTTTACAGATGGTCTTAAGTTCATCTGTATCTCGTTTCTAAGGGCTTACAGTAGAATTTATGTGACACCCTAAACATCTTACTCCTTTCAGCCCTAACACTGAACATTCCATATCCTTTTAGCATTGTTTATAGTTTAATAATGCAGAGACTTTATGTGCAGCTGAAGTCAAAATTATTAGCCTTCCTGTGAATTGTGGTGTGGCAAGGTGGATCGGTGGTTAACACTGTCGCCTCACGGCAATAAGGTCGCTGGTTCGAGTTCCGCCTGGGCCAGTTGTCGTTTCTGTGTGGAGTTTGCATGTTCATCCAGCCTGATCTCACGAGGAAACATAAGTATTTTACGTTTTGTCAGTTTAGTGGCTAATTCATACAAATTTGTACGAGTTCAGTCGTACGAAAATTTCCGATTTTAAAAAGGAGGCGTGGCACCCAACCCCACCCCTAACCCCAACCGTCATTGGGTGATGAGCAAATCGTACTAATTTGTACGAATTAGATCGTACGAATTCATACGAATTAGCCACTAAATCAAAAAGTTACGAATTGCCGTGAGATTGCGTTGGTTCATCCCGTGTTCGCATGGGTTTTCTGTGGGTTTCCCTCACAGTCCATAGACGTGTTAATTGGCCATAATGTATGAGTGTGTATGTGAATGTAAGAGTGTATGGGTGTTTTCCAGTACTGGGTTGCGGCTGGAAGGGCATCCGCTGTGTAAAACATATGCTGGAATTGTTGGCAGTTCATTCTACTGTGGCGACCTCTGATAAATCAGAGACTAAGCGAAGGAAAACAAATGAATGAATATGAGCGCAGTACTCCATTACCGGGATGCAGACAAGGCAAGGCAAGTTTACATACAGTTTTTAATACACAGTGGGAATTCAAAGTGCTTTACATACACAGGAATAAAAGAGACAAGTATAATAAAATAAAAACAAATAATAAATACAGATAAAACTGATAAAAAGGTGTTAAAACAGGTTATAAAAGAATGAAAAAGAAAAGAAAGACATAATAGTGCAAACTGTGGGACGTAGCACAGTGCTCATTCAGTAAAGGCAGAGCTAAACAAGTTTTAAGTCTTGATTTGAAAGTACCTAATGTTGGAGCACATCTGATCAGAAACAGAGACAGAAACATGAATAACAGCACTGGGACAAAATTGCAATCTTGAAATTTACTGTGTTTACATTTGGCATTTGATTGAAAGATATTTTATATTGGGTCTGTTATTGTATAATATATTATACAGTATACTATATTATATATTGTATACTGTATTTTTTGAAAGTATTTTATATTTCATTTATTCATTCATTTTCTTTTCGGCTTAGTCTCTTTATTAATCTAGGGTCACCACAACAGAATAACCCGCCAACTTATCCAGCATATGTTTTATGCAGCGGATGCCCTTCCAGCTGCTACCCATCACTGGGAAACATCCATACACACACACATACACTACGGACAATTTAGCTTACCCAATTCACCTATACCACATGTTTTTGGACTTGTGGGGGAAACCGGAGCACACAGAGGAAACCCACGTAAACCCGGGGAGAACATGCAAACTCCACACAGAAACGCCAACTGACCCAGTCGGGGCTCGACCAGCAAAGCCACTCTGCTTGACGGTTGGTCTCGCGCGTCCATCATGTTTGTAGTTTGTTTAATGTTCAATGTACTGTGGGCAATATCAGCGGTTAGAGTATGGACGCTTCTACACTTAAAATTTTGACCGGAAATAGTAAACCATCCGGGAAATTTTGGCATACTCTTTTCAACATACTACGATTTGGGACATATATTTTCACATACTATTTAGGACGGATAGTATGCGGATTGGGACGCAGCTCAATATTCAAGAATGCAAGTACAGAGGACGCGTAAAAGTTTCCGGATGTGTCTTGATATCGAGGACGCATGGATGCAGACTTGAGCACCGAACTCGCTCTAGAAGTCCCAGAAGTCATTGCGACTGGAGGTGGGAAGCGCAGCATTTTATATAGATTTATTATTAAAGTTCAGAGATATAACTTATTTATCTCAGGAGTTTCCCTAAATGAAACGGTGAATATAAACATTACCATGGACATCTTAATAAAGTAATAAACACATTAAGGGTGTTTATTTGCTGAAATTCATAGTAAAATCTTTTTATTTATACTGTGCAACGTATATTTGTAAAGTCTTTATGCATAGTGTATATTGTAAAAACAATAAACCGTTGTATGAATGCTGTAATGTTTAAATAATTTTTGGTTAAAGATGCATGAGGGTCATGTGACCATCAGGAAGAACTCATCTCATTTCTCACAGGACGCTGTTCTCGCGGTCTCCCAAGTTTGTTCTTTCGAGGTGACCTAGCAAGACCGGTCTTCACAGGAACGCAAGTCCGTTCTCTGCGTTCTTGAGAAACAGCCATTATATTAGCCCGCTTAGAAGGATGCAAATGTAAAACATGTCTCACTTTACCCCACTCTCCCCAATAGGCTAATATTAACACAACAACAACAATAACTAGAATTGTACATTTCCTAAAGAAAATGTGAATGGGGTTTGCGTGGCAAATCGATGGGGTAAAATGAATCACTGAACTGGGCAAAAGCAATGGAGTGCTAAGAAATGGACAAATATGTGTTCATGCAGTTGCTAGGGTATTCTAAATGGTTGCTAGGCTGTGGCAACGCCATTTTAATGAGTGAAAACAAAAGCAATTTTATCAGCCTGCATCAAAAGAGGCCAAACCCTGCCTTTCTATGATGTTCCCGTGCTGAAATATGGCTTGTTTATGCTGTAAAATGGTTGTTGGGGGCCCTAAAGTGGTTGCTAGGGAGTGTCTACAAATTTGTTATATTACTACTTAATACCGACTTGACAGGCCGAATAAAATGAGCCCACTCCCAAGCCTCTACGACTATGTAATCTAGATATCGATGTCAGCCATTTTGTGGCAATGTTAAGCCTATGGGGATTTTTGGATGTCAGCCATTTTGTGCCAATGTCAGCCATTTTGTGCCAATGTTAAGTTTATGGTGTTGCTAGGTGGTTGCTATGGTGTTCTGAGTGGTTGCTAGGTGGTTGCTAAGGTGTTGCTAGGTGGTTGCTAGGGTGTTTTGAGTGGTTGCTAAGTGGTTGCTAAGGTGTTGTTAGGTGGTTGCTAGGGTGTCCTTAGTGGTTGCTAGGTGGTTGCTAAGGTGTTGCTAGGCGGTTGCTAGGGTGTCCTCAGTGGTTGCTAGGTGGTTGCTAAGGTGTTTCTAGGCGGTTGCTAGGGTGTTCTAAGTGGTTGCTAGGTGGTTGCTAAGGTGTTGCTAGGTGGTTGCTAGGGTGTCCTGAGTGGTTGCTAGGTGGTTGCTATGGTGTTGCTAGGCGGTTGCTAGGGTGTTCTGAGTGGTTGCTAGGTGGTTGCTAAGGTGTTGCTAGGCGGTTGCTAGGGTGTCCTGAGTGGTTGCTAGGTGGTTGCTAAGGCGTTGCTAGGTGGTTGCTAGGGTGTCCTGAGTGGTTGCTAGGCGGTTGCTAAGGTGTTGCTAGGCGGTTGCTAGGGTGTCCTAAGTGGTTGCTAAGGTGTTGCTAGGGTGTCCTAAGTGGTTGCTAGGTGGTTGCTAAGGTGTTGCTAGGTGGTTGCTAGGGTATTCTGAGTGGTTGCTAAGGCGTTGCTAGGGTGTTGCTAGGGTGTCCTGGGTGGTCGCTAGGCACTTACTGAGGCATTACTAGGCCGTTGCTAGGCGGTTGCTAGGTGGTTGCTAGGGTAATTTGGGTGGTTGCTAGGCAGTTGCTAGGGTACCCTAGGTTGTTACTAGGCAAGCCTCACATACATGCTTGGTCATTTGTTTATACCTAGTAAGCAAGTTACAGCACTTGGCTAGTCAATATTAGCATGTAGCTAGTCACTGCTAGCATGTGTAGCATATAGGAAGTTCCGTTTGCTAGCATGAGTCAAACGAGCCAATCCCCATGTTTCTACGATGTTCTGATGCTGAGATATAGCTGTTGATAAATGGTTGCTAGGGTACTCTGATTTGTTGCCATGGGCGTGGTTACAGAGTGAAGTTGGGTGTGGTTGGTTGCCTAAGTCAAATGAGCCAACCCCCAAGTCAATAGGACACTGCTATGCAAAGATATGCATCAAAGCCTATTATAATGGAAGTCTATGGAATCAGTTTGGGGGCGTGGCTTGTGAGATTCATTATCATATTGAGATGCTCATTGGTTGTCTGAGTCAAATGAGCCAACCCCCATGTCAATAGGACACTGCTATGTAAAGATATGCATGTAGGCCAGTTATAATGGCAGTCTATGGGATCAGTTTGGGGGCGTGGCTTGTGAGCTTCATTATCATATTGAGATGCTCATTGGTTGCCCGAGTCAAATGAGCCAACCCCCAAGTCAATAGGACACTGCTATGCAAAGATATGCATGTAGGCCAGTTATAATGGCAGTCTATGGGATCAGTTTGGGGGCGTGGCTTGTAAACGTCATTATCATATTGAGATGCTCATTGGTTGCCCGAGTCAAATGAGCCAAGCCCCAAGTCAATAGGACACTGCTATGCAAAGATATGCATGAAGGCCAGTTATAATGGCAGTCTATGGGATCAGTTTGGGGGCGTGGCTTGTGAGCTTCATTATCATATTGAGATGCTGATTGGTTGCCTGAGTCAAATGAGCCCACCCCCATGTCTCTATGACACTCCTATGTAATGTTATTGATGTGGGACATTTATAATGGAAGTCAATAAGATCAGCAATGGGACGTCCCAGCCCATGTTAAGTCAATGAGGCAGTTATTAAGGGTCCTTAAAAGGTTTGGGGGGCGTGGCTTGAGAGCTTGATTATCATATTGAGATGCTGGTTGGTTGCCTGAGTCAAATAAGCCCACCCCCAAGTCTATATGACACTGCTATGTAATGTGATTGACATGTGACATTTATAATGGGAGTCAATGTAATGAATGGGAGTCAATGGGCCATGTTAAGTCAATGGGGACCACTTTGGGACGTCCTAGCACCCCAGGGGTACAACTTATAGCCCCTTTCGGGGTATGTTCCCACTTAGGCTGCAACCCCCTACAGATATTGTGAATCCCATATTTCTAAGAAATTCACACTCGGCGCAGTGATTCGTCAAAATTCGGCTCCATGTTAAGTCAATGAGAGATTCGGGACCCCCTAGCCCCCCAGGGGTACAACATTTACCCCCTTTCGGGGTATGTACATATGCGGGCTGGGGTCCTTTCGAGATGTGGCGAATGCCATATTTCT
>CAIGQS010000518.1:0-11839 GCA_903798195.1 Danio kyathit | reverse complement strand
TGACTAATGTTTACATACACCACCTTATTTATGGTCGAAAGTATAGTGCGGGTATATTTGTTTCTGTTTATATATATATAATAGGCTTATGTAGTTCTGTTTTTCTATCTAGGCAGTGTTTATTGTTCAGGTTTATTTCTTGTACGTTATAGTGGGTGTGTGAGTTTTAACACTTTTGAAACCATCTACGTTTGAGATAAGAGGCATTACAGTATAGTAAGTTATGCTCTTTCCAGCTTGGAATGTCAACAGTGATGTGACTGTATGATGTAACTGTTCTATTACAGCTTTATCTTAAACCGGACGATAATTCATTCGCTATTTTATAGAGAGATATTTTTGATAGAGGTAAAGTTGGTTTTATATTCACATATTCGTTCATT
This sequence comes from Danio kyathit, assembly GCA_903798195.1. Classification (NCBI taxonomy): domain Eukaryota; kingdom Metazoa; phylum Chordata; class Actinopteri; order Cypriniformes; family Danionidae; genus Danio; species Danio kyathit. The sequence continues at coordinate 11,456 of CAIGQS010000518.1, read as the reverse complement.
TAGAAGTCTATATATTGTTTACCATGTTACTTTGAATATTTGATTGGAATTAGCATGCAAGTATGACTTCAAAACAACATTAACACTATATAATAGACTGTGAACAATGTTGTACTTTGTTTATCATTAACTGCTTATATGATTTCCCTATTTAGAATTTGCAAATAATACTTTTCTGAAATTATATTATTAAGAAGAATGTCTGAATATCCGAATATAAAACCAACTTTACCTATATTTTTGAGGTAAAGTTGGTTGTATATTCACACATTCAGACTTTCTCCTTAATAATATCATTTCAGAAATGTAAATGAAAATTTTAAATAGAGAAATCATATTGTCAGCAAGTGACTATCAAAAGTACAACATTGTTCACAGTCAAATAAATAGGGCTAATGTCGTTTTCAAGTCATAATTACATGTGATTTCAGACCGAATATTCAAAGTACCATGTTAAACACTATAGGGAGCATGTCACAAGTTTTCACTAAATGAATGTGCGAATATAAAACCAACTTTATCTTGATCGCTATTTCAGCATTACCAAAGCATTATAAGCAAACAAGTGTACAAAAAGTCTCTGCAATTGAGGAAAAGTTGGTTTTATATTCACAAATTAGGACTTTCTGCTGAAAAAAACAGCTTAAACCAGCCTAAGCTGGTTGGCTGGCTTCAGTTGGTTGACCAGCCTGGTTTTAGAGGGTTTTTGATCATTTCCAATCTGGTTTCCAGCCATTTTCAACCTGGTCTTAGCTGGTCAGGCTGGAAAATTACCAGCTAAATTCAGCCTGACAGGCCTGGTTTATGCTGGACATAGCTGGTTTTGGCTAGGCTGGTCAAGCTGGTTTTAGCTGGTCATATCCAAACCTGACCAGCTAAGACCTGGCTGGAAATGTCTGAAACCAGCCTGGAAATGACCAAAACCCCTCTAAAACCAGGCTGGTCAACTAGCTAAAACCAGCCAAGAGGCCTAGGCTGGTTTAAGCTTTTTTTTTTTTTTCTGCAGGTTTTTTTTTTTTTTTTTTTAAGGTTTTTTAAGTACAACAAGAAAAAAAAAAAACAATATTGTCTCAGAGTATACACATTTTGCAGGTAAATATATGAATTGCCATACATGTGGGTTCAGCTGTTGGGGATACAAAATGTAGCGTTACACGGTATGTAGACATCAAAAAGTCCTATAAGGTAGTGTGCCAGTCAGTTTTCATGAGGGGTGCTGGATTTGGATAGAGCACGTTTCAGGTCTAAGTATCCAAGAAAGGGTTCCCAGGTAGCAAAGAATTTTTTGTTAGAATTGGACCTGATAAATCTGAGCCTCTCCAAGTGCATAACGGAGGCTATATCCATTAACCAGGTTCGAAAAGAAGGAGGTAAAGGAGATTTCCAGTTTTTTAGTATTAGCCGCTTGGCCACAAGGGTTTCTCTTTAATAGTATTATTCCAGAATCAGAAAAGTAAATTCTAAATAGGGAGATCGTATTTTCAGCCTAAGACTATCAAAGTACAACAAATTCACAGTCAAATAAATAGTGGTAAGGTTGTTTTTAAGTCATACTTACATTTCAGACCGAATATTCAAAGTAGTATGTCACAAATTATTCAGAAATAAACAAATGTGCAAATATAAAACCAACTAAATTACCCTGACGTCTTGACAGACTGCAGCAGAGAAACATTGCTAGCAAGTTAAATTATGTACAATATGATAAGCCTTTTCAGAACTATTTTAGCAATGTGTCAACCTTTTGAAACATAATCTAATAATGCTAGAATTATGTTAGAGGTGGCAACAACATTCTAATTCGTGTTAGCAAGGTGTTAAAAATGTCCAAAACATCAGATTAAATGTTTAGCATCAGCTAAAATATGTTATCATAAGACATGTCTTAATTCACCTACTTCTACTGTGTCCTAAAAGTATGTACTTTTTAATCCATAAATAATTTGAGTGTAGACCATCCGGGTAACTTGAATAGTCATTTAATCATACTATGATTTGTGACACCTCACTACTGGTCAAAATATTGGGGTCATGTTTTTATTTTTTATTATTTTTATTATTCTGTTCAAGGTGACATTTATTAAATGTCAAATTTTAAAAAAATGTATTAAACATTTTAATAACTGCATTCTTATTGCATGTAGTTTCAAATAAAATTATTAATTACTCCAGTCATTATTGCTTTTACTACTACTAATAATAATTGTTATTATTATTATTAGTGTGATTTCTGAAGGATCATGTGACTCTGAAGACTGGACTAATGAAGCTAAATATTCATCATTAAATCATTGGGATAAATTATTAAATTAAATTATAAACTACTTTTGAACAGTTATTTTATAGTGCAATAACATTTCACAATTTTACAATTTATACTGTATTTTTGAATAAATACATTTAGCCTTGGTGAGCAGTATAAGCTTATTTTAAAGCATTTAAAAATCCTACTGACCCCAAACTTTTGACTGGTAGTGTATATTTAGGACAAGGATCACAGTTCAGTATCAAAATACTAATTAACTAATTTTAAAACATTTTTACTTTTCCACTTTTTCTTGTCAGCAAGAAGTTTTTTCTTTAATTATTAATAAAAAATAATATTTTTAATGATTATTCCAACAATTCATTGATTATTTATTCATTTATTTTGTATATTTCAATATGTACATGTTTTCTTTTTTTTCCTTTTACATAAATACATCTTTTACACTGAAGAATTTGTCACAAAGTAAGAGGATGTTTTTTTTTAGTCTAGTTTAATTTTTAGAACAAACACAAACATCCACCAAATCTAAGGTTAAAATCCACAGCCCATTACTGGTGAAGATCTTCACTATTAGCAAAAACTACTTGCAATGACTTGAAAATTTGTTACTCATTGCAATGTTGTTGTAATTTGTACACAGTTCTTTTTGTTCAAAACCAATATGACTGTTTCTCACTGTTCAACACCTCCTCACAAAACGATTCAAACTCAGATAACTAAGCAACATTCATTCATTCATTTTCCTTCGGCTTAGTCCCTTTATTCATGAGGGGTCGCCACAGCGGAATAAACCGCCAACTTATCCAGCATATCTTTAACACAGCGGATGCCCTACCAGCTGGAACCCAGTACTGGGAAACAACCATACACACTCATTCACACACATACACTACGGCCAATTAAGTTTATTCAATTCACCTACACCGCATGTGTTTGGTCTGTGGGGGAAACCAAAGCACCTAGAGGAAACCCACGTGAACATGAGGAGAACATGCAAACTCCACACAGAAATGCCAACTGACCCAGGACTCGAACCAGCGACCTGCTTGCTGTGAGGCAACAGTGCTAACCACTGAGCCACCCTGTCACCCTAACTAAGCAACAACTAAAACTAAATAACAAAAAACAAAAAATTTTTCAACACATTTCTAAACATAATAGTTTTAATAACTGATTATTTTATCTTTGACATGATGACAGTAAATAATATTTTACTAGATATTTTTCAAGACACTTCTATGCAGCTTAAAGTGACATTTAAAGGCTTAAAGGGTCACGAAACACCAAAACACATTTTTTGAGCTGTTGACAGTCATATATGTGTCCCACGCTGCTATAAACACTATTAGGACACATATATTGCACTAAAAAGTGAAAATTGGTTGTTTTTGCGTTATTTTGAGCAAATTCGTTCTTCCGGTTTGAAACGAATTTTTGAAGCTACGTCACGGCCATGAGATACTTAGGTGTAAATCCAGCCAGCAGACTGGCTCTCTGTCTTTTCGCTGACTTTCTGACGTATGTGAGTGTTCTGGATTAATTCATGAGAAAGACGTGCTTCAAACCAATCAGCGCGCTCTATTGTGTATGACGCGAAACTTCATTAATATGCATGATAGCTCCGGAGATTGTTTACAGCGTTCAGACGGCAGAGAGACGCCACGTTGTGTTGCCAAAACAAGTGAAAGAACAAGAATTTGGAGACACGAGTCGTCGGTGTTGCGTTTATTGTTGTGCTTCAACGAAGGTTTTGTTTTCATTTTCCCTCTATGAGAGAGCTGCTGGACTCACGTGTGGATTACAGTGCATGCGACAGAAACGCGTTTGTAAGGAACATTTTTACCCGAGAGCTTTTCGCATCTGGAAATGGTGAAATCCGGATTTGCCGCTCGTCTACTTTTATTAAAAAGACACAGCTCCAGTTTGATTGTCTGTCTACAGATGTGGTAAGTGTTTGCAGTACTGTGCTCTTTGTTTTACCCAGATTGCAAAGTTAGTTCGTGGTTAGCAGAGCTCTTTCAGTTTTTAAAGACATACCATAGTCGAAATGATTTAGTTACCAAGTTTACAGTATGTTATATCACTGCAATATTACAGTACAATATTATAGACTGAAAGATCCGCTGTAAATGCTGCTCTCCGAGTGTAAACATGTAAACACAAACTATTCCCGTCGTGCAGGATTTTCGCTCCATTTTGTGACAGGATAGTCTATAAACACGGCTTTCTGACGCTACCTACCGAGTACATAAGTTACAGAGAAATGCGGAGGATTTTTTTTCTCTCAAATCAGCCTCTGTATGTTTGTTTTGCCTGTGAAATGAGCGCGTGGCCAAATGGAAACTCCCTTTTATGCAAATCCAATCCCTCTTTCCCTCCCCCGACACTCCCACACTCCCAGAGCTGGACACGCCCAACTTTCCTGACTTTTTTTAAAACAGAGGTGTGAAAACACCCTGCTGAGACAGGGGGTTTCGTGGCCCTTTAACTAGGTTAATTAGGTTAACTAGGCAGGTTAGGGTAATTAGGCAAGTTATTGTATAATGATGGTTTGTTCTGTATACTATTGAAAAAATATATAGCTTAAAGGGGCTAATAATTTTGACCTTAAAATGGGTTTTAAAAAAAAAATTAAAAACTGCTTTTATCCTAGCCGAAATAAAACAAATAAGACTTTCTCCAGAAGAAAAATTATTATCAGACATACTGTGAAAATGTCCTTGTTCTGTTAAACATAATTTGGGAAATATTTAAAAAAGAAAAAAAAAATCAAAGGGGGGCTAATAATTCTGATTGCAACTGTATATTGGTTTATATTAGCTGTCAATCACTCAAGGCTTCCCGCTGTCAGATAACAGGGAGCTTATAAGGGCGCCAACCGAGATCAATCGAGGGTTTTCGGAGAAGGTGCCCGAATCTCGATGTGTTGCATTCACTGCGTGTTCAGCGCAAATGTCCGCTAAATGTAAAATCTAACACTGTACACATCATCGCCAAAGAAGCTTGCCTTTACTGAGTTTAAACAGAAACTGCGTATCATAACAAAGAATGGTGTTGCGCCGGTGGTCATCACGAGAATCCTGCTCAGCCCCGCGAATATTTTAGAACTGCTGACTCGCCTGCTTTTCCACAAACACAGAAAACTGTAAATCGGCACATAACAAGACAGAGCATTTAAAATGACACAAACCAAAACCAAAACTTTTAAAGAGTGGTAGAAATTAGACTTTTCTTACTTTCTTTGGTCCATTCTTTCTTGAGATGTATATTATTTTTCTATTTACTGATGACTGCTTCTGGATTGAATGATTTATTATAATCTTACGTTTGTTTTGTAGCAGAAATATTATTTATTAAATTGACATGCATATAAAAACAATAGTGCTAAATAAATATTTCTTACTGCAATGCTTCATTTTTGTTTGATGCAAACCATAAATTTATTTTTCATAAAGTAACAGCAGGACCTTTTACAGTACATAACTCGCATTCAAGCACATTCAGGGCAGTATGATAATGAGAAATGTTATTCATTGTAAGTATTATTGACATCATCGTCATCATTAATAATATTTTATAATTATTAGACATTCATTTTGGAATTATTGCACAGATATCAATAAGTCATCACAGCATTAGTTAGATAGTTGTTTCTGGTTTTTGGTAGTCCTGATTGATGTTGTTTTCAAATACAATAAATCCCTTAATATACAATTTGCAGTGGTGTTCATTCATTTTTGGTGGGTGTTCCTAAATTTTTTCTGGTGCTCCTAAATTTTTGAAGTTGGGAGCACCGGTGCTACCAAGTAAAAAGGTTAATTTCTAGCCCTGAAGTGGGAACGGTGAGTGGGGAGAACCAGCTCTTTTGCATTTAAAGGCTCATAAAACAAAAAAGCTACACTTTGCTTTGTGGCCACAATGGGTATATTCTGCGTTGTATAATAAATAATCTGATGGGTATTTTAAGCTGAAACTTTACAGACACATTCTGGAGACACCAAAGACTAATCTTGCATCTTGTAAAAGAGGTAAATAGGAGTGTACTTCCAGCGGGATTTCTCCCCAGCAACTTGATAACATAAATTAGAATCATACATTTTTCTAAACTACTGCCTTGATCAACACAAAACAGGTGTCATTTGAAAGCTTAGATTCTGATTTCTACAACGCATATAGTAATTTTGATTAACTCCAGTGTAGTGCTGAGTTAGTTGCTATCAAACAAGAAACAAAACAACCATAATTTATGATTCTGCGATGTGAAAAACATCATATAGCTCTGAAAGTCTTGTCATATATCATTTAAATGTATATTTGCGTAAAAAGGCATATTTGTTTGGGGTGTTGTCTAAATTGAGCGAACGCTTGTATGTGATGTTCCCCCTGACCCATATGTCAGTAATATAGATGTGTCATTTATGTGACGTGACTTCATTGTCAGATCATGGTAAATCACACAACAATATTTACAACAGATTCTTGCAATTAAAAAGAGCCCTGAACTTTCCACAATGTGAAAATAAACATCACAAAACTGTCTCTAATCGTGGAAAATCACACATTATTTATAGCAGATTTACCCGATTACAAAAGCTTAAGCTCATCATAATCCATAGTCATCATAAAGCCATAAAGACCGCACAGAAACACACACAGAGTTAAGTATATACTATTGATAAATTATTATTGTTGTGGTTTTTCTACTCGTTGTGAAACATGCTCTGATCGTAATAAATTACACAGTGTTGTTTAGCATTTATTCTAAAGTAACGATGCTCAGTCAAAGGGATCTGATGATATATCTTATTGAGTTGTTGTTTATGTCGTTTATTATGAAAACAAAGCTAGGGTTTGCTTCATAAAACTTGCTCAGATTGTAATAAATGCCACAATGTTGTTGTTTTTTACAGCAGGTTCAACTTAATTCTTTGCTCGTATCGAAAGATGTCATGTCAAATTTGAAAGATATACATTTTTTTTTTCCATGGGCACACAGTGTTTTTTACTGCAACAATTTGTCAGCATGAAAATATCTAAATTAGGGCTCCACGATATATTGAAAAATGATCATTATTGCAATAATAATACATGCTATATCTATCCGCTTGTTAAGGGCTTACTCACACTATGCTATCTGAACCGTGCCCAGGCCCGTTTCCCGGATCGTTTAAGAAATGTGAGTGCTCTGAATCGGGCTTGGGCACGGTTCACTTGGCCGGCCCTGGCCCGGTTGGAAGAGGTGGGCCTGAGCGCGGTTCACTTGGGCTCAGGCGCGGTACACTTGCAGTGTGAGTGCAAGCGTGCTTGAGCCCGAAACTGAAAGCGAGAAATGAGGCTGTGATATGCCTAAATGACCCATCTGCACTTAAATTACCCATCTAAAGTCCTCGTAAATAAAAAAAAAAAGTCCTCGCCTACAGAAATCTGTTTGATATGGATTAATTAATCATTCGTTTTGTTCAATGAACGCAAACTGTCGAGTTTATTAAAGACGCAAACCCCTCACTGCACCACAGCCGCACCTTCAGCAAACCTCCTAATTCCTGCAGCATGAGGACTTTATGATTGTTTATGAGCGTCAAAAGTGGCTGATCTGTTCGGTGAAATATTTGACAGCGTGTCACCGCATATCAAACGACTTAAACGATATAACTATAACTTACTAAAGAAATCTCCACTGTGCTGAGCGAAAGCGCTTACTGAACTGCGCGTCATCGATGACGTAACCGGCCCGGTTCAAGGCAACTGTACATAGTGTGAGTACGACCTAAGTGTGACGTCACGCGAAGAGGCTTTCGGGTCCAAGCACTCTATCAAACTGAATGGGCAGACTCATCAAATGATAATAATAAATGTTTACAAAGCGCTGTATTACTTTCGAAAATCACGATCGCTATATATATATATACAAGGTTTCCGCTACATTCATTCTACCATGGTGGGGCGCCACGCCAAAATTCATCCCGCCACGGCTACATTACAGCTTCTCATTCAAAACATTGACGTTTTTTTAAATAGCGGGTTATAATCGCCCCAAAACGTATTAAAAGGTAAGTGAATTATAACAGCGCAAGCTTTTCAGTAACCGTAGTAGTGCTGTGCGTTATTTGTTTAACCCTTTAAGGTGACATGCTGACTGACTGACTCATATATCTATGGACTGACTGACTGACTGACAGGTGCGTGAGGCCAGCAAACACGACGTATAGCTTTCAGTTAGGATGAACACAGTTTCCATAATTATACTTTATTCATAGATAAAGGTCTATGGCTCTGCATACAACAAACAAAGACTTTATCTTGCTGGAGTTTATAGCCATTTCACGTTACCTCAGGATGCATTAATGCCGCTCTGTAGGTCTATTAGAGACGTTTCTAAATATTCCTTGCAAATCTAATAAAGGTTGGAGACAAATTCACTACGTGCTAAATTGCACTTGAGCAGCGTATATTTGAGGGCGTGCTAGAAGTTTTGTGCACAAACAGAGGAAATCCTAGCGCAAGCAAAAGATCTGCATGCTCGTATTACACAAATCCGATCTCGACTTGTAGTCCTGCGTCACATTTGTCATTGAAATAACACCAAAGGTAGTTGGTAGATCAAAAGGCCTGCCGCCACAGCTGGAAAAAATCCTAGAGGAAACACTGATATATATATATCAATGCCTAAAATCCGATGGCCAGAAATTGATAAATTTTTTTATAAGTTGGTAAAATTTTGGTATTTGTGAAGTCCAGAGACTGTTGTGTACACTATGATGTTATAGAAAATTGACAAAAATGAAGTGTGATATGACTAAAAAGTGGCCATAAACTAACATTTTCTCAATTCAAATTAGTAGTATGAACCCGGAAATAGTATTTCATACGTCACGACTTAACAAGTGGATATGTAATGCGCCTGGTCAGTACCACATGGGAAAGCTAGGTTGCTGCCAGAAGTGGTGTTAGTGAGACCAGCAGGGGGCACTCAACCTGCGGTCTGTGAGTCCTAACACTCCAGTACAGTATAGTAAAGGGGACACTATACTGTCAGTGAGTGCCGCTTTCAGATGAGATGTTAAACCGAGGTCCTGACGCTCCGTGGTCGTTAAAAATCCCAGGATGTCCTTCGAAAAAGGGGTTTAACAGCAGCATCCTGGCCAAATTTGCCCACTGGCCTCTGTCCATCATGGCCTCCTAACCATCCCCATATCATAATTGGCTTCATCACTCTGTCTCCTTTCCACCAATCAGCTGGTGTGTTGTCTGGCGCAAAATGGTTGTGTAAAGTAATTTGAGTGTCCAGAAAAATTTATATAAATGTAAGGAATTATTATTATTAATTATTATAGATTGTTTATTCAAATCTGACCAATCAGATGGGACCTTGAGTGCTGTTAGGTGAACCTAGAGCTGAAAATAAATACTAATCCTGGGAGAAAAGAGAGGAAAATGATGATGGTCAATAAGAATCGAAATATTCGCTGAGGTTTTCAGTCATTCGTTTTAAACTCTAAGGCCCAGTTTCACAAACCAGGCTTAGCTTAAGCCAGGACTAGACCAATTATAAAAATGGCCTTAGAAAAATACATTACTGGTGTGCATCGGAGACAAAAAATGACACCCATATTTTAAGACATCTCACTCTGAGTTATTTCAGTTGAGAGAACTCAAACATGCAATTTAATCCAAGACTAGCCTTAAACCTTGTTTGTGAAACTGGGGGTAAATGTTTGCATATTTTTTATTTAATTACCTCAAAAATAAAAAAATTAAATTTTTTTTATTTAAAAAAAATTGCTGTTAAAATATTGTTAGTTAGTTGACTCAGTGGTTAGCACTATCACCTCACAGCACGAAGGTCGCTGGTTCGAGTCCCGGCTGGGCCAGTTGGCTTTTCTGTGTGGAGTTTGTATGTTCTCTCCGTGTTTGTGTGGGTTTCCTCTGGGTGCTCCGATTTCTCCCAAAGACATGCGCTATAGGTGAATTGAATAAACTAAAAACTAAAAAGTCTAAAATACAAATGTTGTATCCTTTTTGATGTTAATATTAAACTAAGGGTATTTGACATAACATATAATATTTTAGTGTGTGTGTGTGTGTGTGTGACAAATGGATGGAGAAAGAAACAACTGAAAACCAAATATCACTGCAATTATTTATTGCCCATACTTCCAGTGAAAAAATATTGTACAGTGAAAGACAAATATTTACAATAATCAAATGATAAATTACCTGTTGGAGAGGAAGCTCAAAGAAATTGATTTAAATGCTTAAATCAAAGAAATAAATGTATCAAAACCCACTAACTGTATTAAACAAACTAAACTAAATAGCAAAAGAAAAGCATGAAAAGAAACATCTTCAACCTACGAAACGTCTTAACTAAACTACTCTAAATAAAAAAACAAAACATACACAAAACAGCACACTCTCCTGAACCTAATGCAATAATACAAAAAGGATCCTGAGTGTTTTTATATGTATATCCAGCCTGATCTCACGAGGAAACGTAAGTATTTTACGTTTTGTCAGTTTAGTGGCTAATTCGTACGAATTCGTACGAGTTCAGTCGTACGAAAAAGTACGATTTTAAAAAGGAGTCGTGGCAGCCAACCCCACCCCTAACCCCAACCGTCATTGGGTGATGAGCAAATCGTACTAATTTGTACGAATTAGATCGTACGAATTTATACGAATTAGCCACTAATCTAAAAGTTACGAATTGGCCGTGAGATAGCGTTGGTATATCGCTCGACTTGCTCACTCTTACACCCTCTCTGAGGCATCACTCAAACAGGTATCAGTTAACTGGACGAGTTCACAAGCAAACACATTGCAATTTCAAATCTCAAAAGACTTTAGACAAGAGCATTAAACACAAGCAAAAGGAAGCACATTCTCTCAGACTAGTCCTCGCAAGAGAGACTGCCCTCCAATGCCGTTCGTACCTGTAACACGCGTAAAACGGCACACCCACATACAAACAAACGCACACACATGTACTCAAAGTACATTCTGCAAGCGAACGTAACAACAAAGTTGTAATTACTCAGACTGTACAGTTACCATTTTGTTACACAAGATTTACACTTTTTAATGTTTGCAGATTGATAGATTTGGCTCTCTTAGTTATTTTCTGTCACTTCCCATCATGTATTTTTTTAAAGTAATGAACCATGCTTTTGCCACCATGTATTGTAGT
>CAIGQS010000517.1:22500-25720 GCA_903798195.1 Danio kyathit | reverse complement strand
ACACATTTAGAACCTTATCCGTCTATATTTGGAGCAGGTAAAGACATGAACAGTTTGAGGTTGAACAAAAGCAGTCTGAAGAGGCCGGCTAAGTGAAATGTGTTCTGCATCTGCACCAATATCATCAGGCTAAACTACACTGTAAATCATTATTTTAGATCATTTAACAGTAACTCCCATTAGTCACACTTTATAATAAGGTTTCATTAGTTAAATGTATTTGCTCACATGTACTAATAATAAACAATAATTGTACAGCACTTAATCATAGTTAAACTAATTTACTAATGTATTAAAAGCCAAACTCATGCTTGTTAACATTAGCTAATACATTGTGAGTTAACAAACACAATGAATAAGCATTTGTTCAGTAACGTAAGAAACTAATAAATATTGCAACAGACATATTACTGATGTGAGATTACTGAATAACACCTTATTGTTTTGGGTCACCCTCCCATTTAACTACAGTGTTATAGACTAAATAGAAAGCATGTCATCTACTCTGTACACTGCATCTGTGCTGCCACTGTCTCCGCAATAACACAGTGCTATTGGTCTGTTGCGGATGGAACTGCATTGTATTATTATGTTATTCCTAATATATTTTGCTCAATACTCATGCTTACAAGCTAAGATATCGTCTGTGTTTCTGTGATTATCCATGAACAGGACAGAACTTCACATTTATGCTACCCTCAGCTGCTGAGGAGACTCTGATTTCTTCATAGATCAGTAGTAATAAGCTCTCACTGAGATCTCATTCTTGCCCTGTTTTTACCTGACACCTTAAGACAGAATTACGTACACATATGATGTTTTTACTAATGTGATAAAGCTGCAGATGGGCGGACCGTAAGAATAGTAATAGCGTTAGCTTACAGGCTAGCTGAACTTACCTTCATAATTGCACAGGTACAAAGACGCATAAAACTTGAAACCTTTCTCAAGTTTGCTCAGCGGTGTTGTAGTGCACATCCAGACAATCATTTGCACATCGCTGACCATAATTCCCACAAACAGCAAGTAAATTTTGACGACTCTGCCATAATAGTGTTTACCTCCGCTTAAAATAACCCGGAGCGGAAGTTGGACGGCGGTCTTAGACAAACGCGGGAGTAATGCGTGCATATAGCCTATTGTCCTCACATTAACTTCACTTAAATGCAGCAAATATGAATTATTTATTGCATCTATTTTGTGTGCATGAAATAATCATTTCTATCCTCTGAAAAGTGAGCGATATATTCTGTTCGAGACTTGTGTCAGTTTTCTAGCAAACACTGAAGGTTATATGTGATAAATAAATCATTCTTCTGGTGTAATTCTGTCACCGTGTTCCCACAAGTGCTGAAGTAGGCCAGAAGACGTGTGTGTGTGTGTGTGTGTGTGTGTGTGTGTGTGTGTGTGTGCCTCTGTCATTCATCTGTGTGTCTGACAGACTGATGTTCATCTGGGTTTAGAAAACAGTCCCAGTGTGAGGAGGCTAAAAGTGCTGCAGAAATGAGTCTGAGAATAGAAATGCTGGAGTGGAGCTGAGTGTGGAGGAGATATGACAGATGTATGATCAGAGAGAGACACACACACACACACACACACACACACACACACACACACACACACACACACACACACACACGCACGCACAACTGTGTCTCTACCAGGCTGTGTGTAATTCTGCAAGCACATAGAGAAGAGCAGAAGATCTACAAATGAGTGTATAAGCGGCGCCTATATGAGGATCAATCCTATAATTATAGTGATATACAGTGTTGATCATACATGAGTTCACCACCACAGATCTCTGTGTTACAGTCATATTCTCTACAAGCTGCTCTGCAGTAATATAAGTGTCAGATACAGTAGATTAGACAAAACTGATCAACTAATTTAACAAGAAAATCACAGCACAAGATTTACTACACAAATATGCTGGGGAAAATATTCAATTAAGGTTTAATAAAGGTGAAAAATCAAGAGAAACATAAGCAATGTCAAATGTAGATGTAATTGTGTGGTGTGTAATGTTTGTAATAACTGCTTTGAGTTCAGATGTGTGATCTCTCTGTTCCTAAAGGTGTTGGGTGAGGAAACTCTTGAGTCAGTGGCTATAGCTGTTAGTGTAGTGTCTGCTCTCCTTAATGCTTTAATGGACATTTATATGTGCTTCTCTCCTACAGGAGAATGTATTTATAATATGTAGATTATCATAGATACTGTAGTGTTTTAGAGTCATATGATAGTAAAGTGTATTGTACTGCATTTACACGGTCTCTGTTAATGAACGCTCCAGCATACTGTAGTCCTGACTATAGTGAACTGACCAACTGTAATCAATTCTACAGTGTTCTTTAGATTTTACTACAGTAAACTGTGCTGTATCACAGCAAATAAACTATAATATATGCAGAAAACTACAGCAGTGCCTCATTTGTTTATATTACTGCAGTTCTTGTGTTACCATAGCAACTGTAGAATCGCCACAACAGATCAATCACTGTAGTTGTTGTGTTACCATAGCAACTGTAGAATCACCACAACAGATCAATTACTGTAGTTGTTGTGTTACCATAGCAACTGTAGAATCACCACAACAGATCAATTACTGGTGTTACCATAGCAACTGTAGAATCACCACAACAGATCAATTACTGGTGTTACCATAGCAACTGTAGAATCACCACAACAGATCAATTACTGGTGTTACCATAGCAACTGTAGAATCACCACAACAGATCAATTACTGTAGTTGTTGTGTTACCATAGCAACTGTAGAATCACCACAACAGATCAATTACTATAGTTGTTGTGTTACCATAGCAACTGTAGAATCACCACAACAGATCAATTACTATAGTTGTTGTGTTACCATAGCAACTGTAGAATCACCACAACAGATCAATTACTGGTGTTACCATAGCAACTGTAGAATCACCACAACAGATCAATTACTGTAGTTGTTGTGTTTCCATAGCAACTGTAGAATCACCACAACAGATCAATTACTGTAGTTGTTGTGTTACCATAGCAACTGTAGAATCACCACAACAGATCAATTACTGGTGTTACCATAGCAACTGTAGAATCACCACAACAGATCAATTACTGGTGTTACCATAGCAACTGTAGAATCACCACAACAGATCAATTACTGTAGTTGTTGTGTTACCATAGCGACTGTAGAATCACCACAACAGATCAATTACTGTAGTTGTTGTAG
>CAIGQS010000517.1:5000-20000 GCA_903798195.1 Danio kyathit | reverse complement strand
AAGGGTCATTGGTATTCTGATGTCCCACCGGCCGGCCGGACAGCTGATCTTAAGTGGCCCAGATGCTTCATCAATCATTAAGATAATTCCTCATCAAAGGCTGCTCGCGCTGCTCTCCTCATCTGCGCCGCCGCCGCTCCTCTAATAACACTGAGAGATGAGTCTCCTAATGCCGGAGCAGAGTCTGAGCTGAGGGCAGAGCAGAGCTTCACTCCAGAAAAACAGCAGATCTGCAGTCACACGTGTGTTTATCAGCGCCGTCTACACAGCAGTCTCCATATCTGAGTCTCTATGTCTGAAAACCACACAGCTGATCTCTGTCTCACACACACAACACTGCAGACGTCTGCCTGCCTGTCTCTAATGTCTAATAACTCTTCAATCAGGAAGCGTTTTATAGACGAGTGATCACTATAGGGGAATTACCAGCCTACGTCACACATGACGTCACATGGGTTCAACCGTGCATACCAGTTGCAAATCAAGACCGGTTGCAATAGTAAACGTGCTTTAACGTAACTTTTAGCGTACACCACACTGCTTTAATGCCAACCGCAGACGTCTTTGGCTAACAGCCATCAGAAGAGCTGAATGGAGTGAGGACCTAATTAAAGATGCTGGACTCTGCAGTCCTCATGTTGTATCAGGTCAGTTCTGCTGAATCAGACACATTACTGGTTTATGATTGCAGCAATGATTTCAGCAACAACAGTTCAATATGGTGAATTAAACTGCGGACTCTGACTGCTGAGAGTGAAATGTAGACATGTGTGTTGACACACCCTGCAGTACAGGAGCAGTTCACTGTCAGAATGCAGCTGTTCTGCTTGTTGATGATTACCCAGGCCTTGTACAGCTCCGTCTTCTTTCCTTGTCTTTGGCTCGGCAGATCCTCGGTTTTTAGCACTACAAAGTTTTGAATCTGGTGATCATGAACATTATTTCCTGCACATGACCACACAGAACAACATTGTCTTTAATTTCTCTCTTGTAAAACACTTGGAGTTTCAGTGAGATGGCTGTACATTTGGGGCTGATGCTTGGCCATTTCATCTTATCCCATATCCATTGGCAGTTTGTTTTCGCTAATGGACCTGTCAGACCAGCCTGATCTCACGAGGAAACATAAGTATGTTACACTTTGTCAGTTTAGTGGCTAATTCGTATGAATTCAGTTGTACAAAAATGCATGATTTTAAAAAGGAGGCGTGGCATCTGACTCCACCCCTAACCCCAACCGTCATTGGGTGATGGGAAAATCGTACTAAATTGTACAAATTAGATTGTACGTATTCATACGAATTAGCCACTAAATCAAAAAGTTACGAATTGCTGTGAGATTGTGTTGGTCAGACCAACGGCGCTCACTTTAACCTTAATTTAGCTGAATAACTGTTTATCACTGGGTGGCGAGCTGTTATAATACGCTGAAAGCATTATGTCAATAATATATATAATATGTAATCAATATAACTCATCTACAACAACAAACTCTGTACCGCATCAGATGTTATTCTCTCGCTGTAAATGCCAGCACTCCCGGTTTTCTGCAACCTCACTGCGCACGCATCCTGAATGTTTACAAACCGGTAATTCACCTATAGTGCTGTTTTCAGAAACAATATGCCAAAATTAAGTGCAAAAAAGATCATTTTTCACTAAGTTAATGAATAACTCTCCTCATTTCACTCATTATTTATGAACACTACTCTATAGACCTTTTTCTTGGCTGCTGCATGGAGGGCGCCATAGCGGCCAGCGTCTTCCGGTAGAATGTTTAGAACTTCCATTTACAGCGTTTGCAACTGGTAATTTATTTGCGATCCGAAAATGGGTTTCAGTAGCGTTTTGAGTGGATTACAGAGTGTTTTTGTGACACACAACTTTAAAAGGTGTGTGTTAAAGCCGTTTAATCTGTCAGATGTGGTTCAAGTGCGAGAGTCTGCCGTCAGTGTGTGTGTGTGTGTTCCCGGCCAGTCAGCTGTTAGCTCAGTGGCTCTTCAATGCGTGCGCGTGCACACACCCACACACACGCAATACTTCACTGCATTATAGAGCAAACCAGATTACTGGCATGAAATTAACAGGTGTGCAAGTCATGCAATTTACAAAAATGATCAATGAAAGTCCATTACTGATACTCTGCTGGCTGCTTTACATGTTGTCTAATCGGGAGCCGTTTCTGTTTATGTAAGTGGGACAGTGCAGGCTACGTGTGTGTGTCAAACATTTTGGTGAAGTACATTTGTTTGGGTTGGTTATATATTTGAAAGAAAGAGAAACTGTTGACTTTAGCGATGACGAGGCTCCATCTCTACTGTAGATTGGACACCTCTGACCAGACACCCCACACCCGCCCGGACCATCTCCCTACACAGCCATGATCACCTCCAGCCATCTCCCCCCCCCCCCCCCCCCCCCCCCGCCCTGCACTTCAGATCAGTGAGGATAATGTGCGTCAGATCCTCAGTAAACAGAAGAGAGGGAAAGCACCAGGCCCAGACGGTGTTTCATCAGCCTGTCTGAGAACCTCCACCATCATCCCAATAGCAAAGAAACCAAAGATCACAGGACTCAATGACTACAGACCTGTTGCCCTAACATCTGTGGCCATAAAGTCATTCAAAAGACTGGTGCTAGTATATCTGAAGGACATCACTGGACCTTTGCTGGACCCCCTGCAGTTTGCCTATAGAGCAAACCGGTCTGTGGATGATGCAGTCAACATGGGACTGAATTACACCCTACAACATCTGGACAAACCAGGGAACTACGCAAGGATACTGTTTGTGGACTTCAGATCTGCCTTTAACACCATTGTCCCATCACTGCTCGAGAACAAACTGACCCAGCTGTCTGTCCCTAGCTCTGTCTGTCAATGGATCACCAGCTTTCTGACAGATAGACAACAGCTAGTCAGAATGGGCAAAATCACATCCGACAGCCGCACCATCAGCACTGGTGCCCCCCAGGGATGTGTTCTCTCCCCACTGCTCTTCTCCCTGTACACCAACGACTGCACCGCAAAAGACCCCTCCATTAAGCTCTTGAAGTTTGCGGATGACACTACTGTTATCGGCCTCATCCGGAACGGTGACGAGTCTGCATACAGACAGGAGGTGGAGCGGCTGCCTTTATGGTGCAGATACAACAACCTGGAGCTGAACACGCTCAAAACAGTGGAGATGATAGTGGACTTTAGGAGAAACCCCCCTGCACTCCCCCCACTCACCATCATGAACAGCACTGTGGCTGCAGTAGAGTCATGCAGGTTCCTGGGCACCACCATCTCTCAGGATCTGAAGTGGGACATTCATATAGACTCTATTGTGAAGAAAGCCCAGCAGAGACTGTACTTCCTTCGTCAGCTGAGGAAGTTCAACCTGCCACAGGAGCTGTCAGGGTTCTGCCACTCTGGTCTTGTTAACTCTTGTTTTGGTGGCAGAGTCCAGACACTATCTCTGTCTTGTCATGCCCTGTTGCGCTCGGCTCGAGTTTTCTCGGGTCGAGCGCTTGTGTTCTGTCATTGTGCGTGTCTCTGTATGAGCGCCAATCGTGGGCGCGCTTGGACCCTGCGCGTTCCCGCTTTACGTGGGCGCGCGGAGTTTGGGTGTGTTTACGGTTGTGCGCTCTCGTCCGGGTGTTTCTGTTTGTCTGTTTGCAGCGTGGTGTTTCAGTCCCAGCGTCTCTGTCTAGTTGGGTTCGGTTTCGGTCGGCGCTGGGATGAAGCACGCACGCTGCGTCTGTGTGAGCACACGGTGAGTGTTTTCATTCATTGTGTGCTCGTGTCTCGCGTCAGTCTTCTGTTGGTGTTGTGTTTAGCACGTGACTCATGTTTACATGCGCCGCGTGCTTGTGTGTCTGTGTCATGTGTTCGCCAGTCTATTGTCTAGCCCCACCCTTCTTGTTAACCCATTATTAGTTTATCATGTTCACCTGTTTGTGTGTTAATTTATGATTGTTTATAATCTCCTCCATGTCTGCTGTCCTGTGCCAGTTCGTCATCGTTCATCGCCTTGTCCTGTCCTGTCTAGCCCTGATCCCTGCCAGCCTGCCCTGCAAAGTTTGTATGTTTTGTTAATGTTTTCCCCCTCGGGGTTGTTTATTTTGCCATTTTATTTTATTTTATTATAAATAAATACCCTGATTTACTGCACCTGAGTCCTCGCTCCTTTTCCCCACCACAACCCTGACAGTACGAACTGGCCAACAGAGGACACAGCAGTAATATGGGTATCTTCCTTTTCCCATCTCCCAGTTCTCGTCCCTCTGCATGCCAGCAGAAGGAGCGTTTGGGCAAACTCCTTGGTCTTCGTCAAGGGGTATCTTCAGTCAAGGAGTTTGCCTACCAGTTTGTCTACGCTGCAGAGGGGCTTGAGCTTACCACCGCAGCACTGAAGGAGGCTTTCAATGCTGGACTCAACAGCCCCCTTCAGGCCTGGGAGATGGGGATGCTGTGGATACTGTCATTCTGGCAGTTTGTGAGCTATTTGTACCACAGCCAGGGGAATGGTGGCCTGCCTCCCCTTGGTCCACCACCCCTCCCGCTCACAGACTGCCAAATCCCCAGTCCTCCGATGACCCACCAGCGGAGACGGAGGAGGAAGAACGGGCCTTCCTCACTGGTCACCCACCTAGAGGTGACTGAACCTGCTGCAGCCCATCCAGCTACCACCTTGGCTGCAGCATCATCCCCTGAGGTGCCCGAAAATGACACTGCAGCACTTAGAGAGGTGGTGGAGTGCCCAGCAGTGCCTGAAAAGGTGGCCAGCTTCCCGCCACCTAAACAAAGGAAGCATAGGAGGAGAAAGGGCTCCTCCACCACAGCGGCTCCAGCCCCAGTGCGCCCGCCAGTGTCGGCTCCAGCCCCAGTGCGCCCGCCAGTGTCGGCTCCAGCCCCAGTGCGCCCGCCAGTGTCGGCTCCAGCCCCAGTGCGCCCGCCAGTGTCGGCTCCAGCCCCAGTGCGCCCGCCAGTGTCGGCTCCTGCCCCAGTGCGCCGCCAGTGTCGGCTCCTGCCCCAGTGCGCCCGCCAGTGTCGGCTCCAGCCCCAGTGCGCCCGCCAGTGTCGGCTCCTGCCCCAGTGCGCCCGCCAGTGTCGGCTCCTGCCCCAGTGCGCCCGCCAGTGTCGGCTCCAGCCCCAGTGCGCCCGCCAGTGTCGGCTCCAGCCCCAGTGCGCCCGCCAGTGTCGGCTCCAGCCCCAGTGCGCCCGCAAGTGTCGGCTCCAGCCCCAGTGCGCCCGCCAGTGCCGGCTCCAGCCCCAGTGCGCCCGCCAGTGCCGGCTCCAGCCCGGCTCCTAGCCCTGCCGGCACCACCCAGACGTCCAGCCCTGCCGGCCTCAGCCCGGCTCCTAGCCCTGCCGGCACCACCCAGACGTCCAGCCCTGCCGGCACCACCCAGACGTCCAGCCCTGCCGGCACCACCCAGACGTCCAGCCCTGCCGGCACCACCCAGACGTCCAGCCCTGCCGGCACCACCCAGACGTCCAGCCCTGCCGGCACCACCCAGACGTCCAGCCCTGCCGGCACCACCAGACGTCCTGCCCTGCCGGCACCACCCAGACGTCCTTGCCCTGCCGGCACCAGCCCGGCTCCTTGCCCTGCCGGCCCCAGCCCGGCTCCTTGCCCTGCCGGCCCCCCTCAGGCCTCCAGCCCTGCCGGCACCCACCCAGACGCCTAGCCCTGCCGGCTCCCCACAGGCCTCCTATCCAGTCGGCTTCAGCCCTGCCGGCTCCCCTCAGGCCTCCAGCCCTGCCGGCTCCCCTCAGGCCTCCAGCCCTGCCGGCTCCCCTCAGGCCTCCAGCCCTGCCGGCTCCCCTCTGGCCTCCTGTCCAGCCGGCTCCAGTCCAGTCGGCTCCCCTCTGGCCCTCCTGTCCAGCCGGCTCCAGCCCTGCTGGCTCCCCACAGGCCTCCTATCCAGTCGGCTTCAGTCCAGCCGGCTCCCCTCAGGCCTCCAGCCCTGCCGGCTCCCCACAGGCCTCCTGTCCAGTCGGCTCCTGTCCAGTCGGCTCCAGTCCAGTCGGCTCCCCTCTGGCCTCCTGTCCAGCCGGCTCCAGTCCAGTCGGCTCCCCTCTGGCCTCCTGTCCAGCCGGCTCCAGCCCTGCCGGCTTCCCACAGGCCTCCTATCCAGTCGCATCCAGTCCAGCCGGCTCCCCTCAGGCCTCCAGTCCAGCCGGCTCCCCTCAGGCCTCCAGTCCAGCCGGCTCCCCACAGGCCCCCGGTCCAGCCGGCTCCTGCCCAGCCGGCTCCCCACAAACCCCCTACCTTGCCTCTCCTGAAGGATTCTCCCTGGGTCGTCCCTCCTGCTCCTCCCTGGTGTGCCCCTATACCACCCTGGACTGACCCCCCGGCTCCACCCTGGTCCCTTGTCCCTCTGGCCCCGCCCTGGACTGTTCCTCCTGTTCCTCCCTGGTCTTGCCCTCCCATCCCTCCCTTGTTCGTCTTGTTGGGTCTGGCTTGGCTCCCCTCCCTCCCCCCCTTCATGTTGTCTTGCATGTTCACTTCCCTGTCTTGTGTTTGTTGATGTTGTCTTGTGGTGTTTCTTGTCTGTCTTGTACCTTGTTGAGTGTTCCCTTTAGGGACGCCAGGTGGCGTCCCTTTTGGGGGGGGCTAGTGTCAGGGTTCTGCCACTCTGGTCTTGTTAACTCTTGTTTTGGTGGCAGAGTCCAGACACTAGCTCTGTCTTGTCATGCCCTGTTGCGCTCGGCTCGAGTTTTCTCGGGTCGAGCGCTTGTGTTCTGTCATTGTGCGTGTCTCTGTATGAGCGCCAATCGTGGGCGCGCTTGGACCCTGCGCGTTCCCGCTTTACGTGGGCGCGCGGAGTTTGGGTGTGTTTACGGTTGTGCGCTCTCGTCCGGGTGTTTCTGTTTGTCTGTTTGCAGCGTGGTGTTTCAGTCCCAGCGTCTCTGTCTAGTTGGGTTCGGTTTCGGTCGGCGCTGGGATGAAGCACGCACGCTGCGTCTGTGTGAGCACACGGTGAGTGTTTTCATTCATTGTGTGCTCGTGTCTCGCGTCAGTCTTCTGTTGGTGTTGTGTTTAGCACGTGACTCATGTTTACATGCGCCGCGTGCTTGTGTGTCTGTGTCATGTGTTCGCCAGTCTATTGTCTAGCCCCACCCTTCTTGTTAACCCATTATTAGTTTATCATGTTCACCTGTTTGTGTGTTAATTTATGATTGTTTATAATCTCCTCCATGTCTGCTGTCCTGTGCCAGTTCGTCATCGTTCATCGCCTTGTCCTGTCCTGTCTAGCCCTGATCCCTGCCAGCCTGCCCTGCAAAGTTTGTATGTTTTGTTAATGTTTTCCCCCTCGGGGTTGTTTATTTTGCCATTTTATTTTATTTTATTATAAATAAATACCCTGATTTACTGCACCTGAGTCCTCGCTCCTTTTCCCCACCACAACCCTGACAGGAGCTGCTCGTACAGTTCTACTCAGCTGTCATCCAATCCATCCTCTGCACTTCAATCACCGTCTGGTTCAGCTCAGCTGCCAAAACCGACCTCCGTAGACTACAGCGAATAGTCCGGACTGCTGAACCAATCACTGGCACTACCCTTCCTACACTTCAAGAACTGTACTCTTCTAGAGTGAGTATAAGGGCTCTGGACGCCTCGCACCCAGCACACTACCTGTTCCAACTGTTACCGTCTGGTCGGCGCTACAGAGCACCAAGCACAAAAACAGCCAGACACAGGAAAAGTTTCTTTCCTCAAGCCATCTACCTCATGAACAGTTAAATATTCCCCTACTGTGCAATACTTTCTCATACGCACTTGTACACAGCACCTTAAAACAATATACAATGCAATACTTTCTCCATTCGCATTGGTACACAGCACCTTATAACCTGTATATTTACAACAAATCTGTACATACAATTCAACATCCAGATCTTTTTGACTAACTGCATCTCTGTTTAATGTTTATGGCCTTTTCTCATATTTAATTTTGTGTTGTCACTTGTCACTTTATGTACACTGGAAGCTTCTGTAGCCAAAACAAATTCCTTGTGTGTGTGAAGCACACTGGGCAATAAAAACTGATTCTGATTCTGATTTAAACAGCACAAGATGCCGTCTGACAACAAGGGGAAATGCCTCACGGCGGCTGTTTTCCATCCTATTAGATCGCATTTTTTAAATGATCAGTCCAGCAGGTGGTGCTGATTGACAGTATTAGTTCAAAGACGTTAAAAACTAATAAAATAGATTAAAACTATCATTTCAAAGCATAATGGGTAATTTTGCATTCAAAGAAAAAAGGTCTTTATGTTTTGACGGCCTTCCCTAAACCCAACTGCAGTGTTTTCAAGAGAAGTCCAGAAGAAGAAAAGCCCTCGCCTGATATTTGCCAGGTTTTCAGATTTCACCACATTCTCACCCTGTTATTTACTTGCTCATTTCATTGTGTGGCTTCTGTTTTTGTCCTACCTGCTTTCTGGAACCGTTCTTCACCCAAACTCGAACCCCGTTGTTGCAGTCAACTCCTCTCTGTGTCTCAAGTCCGTCATCATACATTCAGTTCAGTTCACCTTTATTTGTATAGCGCTTTTACAATGTGGATTGTGTCAAAGCAGCTTCACATAGAAGATTATAGTGAATTAAACCTGTCAGTTCAGTTCAGTGGGGTTTAATAATCACTGCTGAGAGTCCAAACACTGCGAGCAATACATGGTGAGCTGCTGGGCAAACTGGTAACAGCAGTAAAGCCATCCATACGGAGGTAAGCGGTCAGCTGGTATCGTGAAAAGGATCGGCGTCACACACACCGCCCCACTAGCGTTCACTTTAAAGACCAAATGCAGCCATACACACCTCTGGCTACATAATTCACCATGTCCAGAAACATATATAGGGCTACACTTTCACAATCAGCCTGTGTTGTGTATATGTGTGCATGTGTGAGTGCGTGTGATTGTGTGTGTGAGTGTGTGTGTGTGTGCTAGTGTCATCTCATCTTCTAACCCTGTCCCTCATTACCATTGCTCTTCTGTACCGCAGCACACACTCTTCTGCTCTTTGCTCTCAGCTGTGTGTGTGTGTGTGTGTGTGTGTGTGTGTGTGTGTGTGTGTGATCTGTCGGTCTTGCTGTCCCCTGTAGCTCTAATAATATTCCTCATATTCCAGAGGAATCTCCATCTCTCTCTCTCTGTGTGTGTGTGTGTGTGTGTGTGTGTGTGTGTGTGTGTGTGTGTGTGTGTGTGTGGCTCTGATGGAGGTTGGATGATGTACTCTTCATCTTTGCTCTTCAGACTCATATGAACTCCAGCAGATCTTTAGATTTACAGCAGATTTACAGAAACTCCATATCAGACAGATACAGCAGACTGTGGAGAGTAACCGCAGCGGCTCCTGATTAGCATTAATTAAGCATACACTGCAATTACTCTGTAAATAAACATGTTGCTATATTCATTCATTCATTCTTTTCTTTTCAGCTTAGTCCCTTTATTAATCAGAGGTCGCCACAGCAGAATGAACCGCCAACTATTCCAGCATATGTTTTACACAGCGGATGCCCTTCCAGCTGCAACCCATTACTGGGAAACATCCATACACACTCATACACTATGGTCTATGTAGTTGATCAATTCCCCTATAGCGCATGTGTTTGGACTGTGGGGGAAACCGGGGCACCCGGAGGAAACCCACGCCAACAAGGGGAGAACATGCAAACTCCACACAGAAACACCAACTGACCCAGCCGAGACTCAAACCAGAGACCTTCTTGCTGTGAGGCAATCCTGCCACCCACTGTGCCACCGTGCTGCCCGTGCTGGGGTAAATCCTCCTGAAATGAAGGGCTGTTTCCATATGATTCTTCACAACACTAATTAAACACCACCAAATCAGCTTGATCACATCTGTGAACCGTAATCAAACACACTGCCCTCACTACTTATCTCCTTACTGAGGGTTTCCCGCTGTGGTCGGTTTGCTCAGTAGCTCGTCTCGTATGTGTTATATTCAGGATGTGGAGCGCTCAGGGTTTGAGTCCAGAAACCAGGAGGAAAAGCAGAGTGAAATCATGGTGAAATCACAGCGGTGGTGCGACTCGCTCTTCTATTTGCTTCTGTAAATACTCTGGGAAGGTGCGGGTCAGTCAAGCTTGGGGGATTTATTACACTCATTATATATTATACACACACAGGAGAATGACGTGTAAACAGTGTGTGTGAGGTGACCTGTTTGAGATTCACTAGACTGTAGACAGCACCCTCTGGTGGATCAGTCAACAGAAGCTGCGGGGAAACAACACCGGAGAAACGTATTTCACAGCTCACTGAAACACACGAATCACACACTCCACGAGTAATGAAGGCAATCACATTTAATGTGTGTGTCCAGCTGGACATAACTGTGAACTGTGGGCTACTAGAAGTGTGAGGTGTTTATAACTCAGCAGATTATAGCTCACCTGACTCTCTTCATTATTAATATCTGATGTGCTCTTTATTTAATCGTGTATTGGTGTTGAGAGACTGAGGATGGGAGTCTTTAAATGTAGGGGCTTCAGTGTAGCGCACTGATTTATATTATTACTGTTATTAATGGTGTGGAGAGATTGAGCTCTGCATGTGTTTCCTGTGTTTATATTCCTGACATGATTCTGACATAAACAACAGAACATAGTGTTTTCAGTTGAGGAAATCCTTACAAAATAGTTTCAGTGAAAAAAGCTCCAGAAAACACCCCTTACCTTACCTTGCCTTGCCTTGCCTTGCCTATTACTGTATTAATGCTCTATTACTGCTGTATTACTGCATGCCCACAGTGGCCGGCTGACTCCTCAATACCTGTTCTTCTGCATTCTCCTCTGTTTCTGCATCTTCAGTGACGTTCATTCGATTCTCAGGCTTTTGGGTTATCTGAGCTTTTATGGGTAATGATGAAACTGATACCAATATTAATATTTCTGTTCAAACAGGACACTGTAGCTGCTCCTGTAATCAAACATCATGTCTGATGGCTTACACTAGGCTATCTGCATGGCTGATAATGGCATTAATTGGTGTTGAATGCTTCCTCTTATAGTGATGCTCGACTCGTTCTGTGAGGACGCTGAACGCTGATTTTACTGAAGTGATGAGACTGAACACACACAGCTGCTGCTCGATGATGCTGATCTTCAGGATATTCTCCAGATTAATCTTTGAGCAGAGATCCAATCATCATCTGAATGAGGCTGATTACTTTCCTCTAAGCCCTTTAGTGTTTATTAAACTCATTTCAGTGGAACATGTCGAAATGTAGAGCAGCTTCAAAAGGCTGGAAAAGACATTTGCATAATGCAGAAATTATTCATTAAAGAATCAATTCAGCTATTTATATTTTTTGCTCCAATATATATATATATATATATATACTGTGATTTAAGTGACTTTGAACGTGGCATGGTTGTTGCTGCCAGACGGGCTGCTCTGAGTGTTTCAGAAACTGCTGATCTACTGGGATTTTCACGCACAACCATCTCTAGGGTTAACAGAGAATGGTCCGACAAAGAGGAAATATCCAGTGAGCGGCAGTTCTGTGGGCGCAAATGCCTTGTTGATGCCAGAGGTCAGAGGAGAATGGCCAGACTGGTTCCAGCTGATAGAAAGGCAACAGTAACTCAAATAAGCACTCGTTACAACCGAGGTCTGCAGAAGAGCATCTCTGAACACACAACACGTCCAACCTTGAGGCGGATGGGCTACAGCAGCAGAAGACCACACCGGGTGCCGCTCCTGTCAGCTAAGAACAGGAAACTGAGGCTACAATTCACACAGGCTCACCAAAACTGGACAAGAGAAGATTGGAGAAACGTTGCCTGGTCTGATGAGTCTCCATTTCTGCTGCCACATTCGGATGGTCCGGCTCAGATTTGGCCTCAACAACATGAAAGCATGGATCATCCTGCCTTGTATCAGCGGTTCAGGCTGGTGGTGGTGGTGTAATGGTGTGGGGGAGATTTTCTTGGCACACTTTGGGTCCATCAGTACCAATTGAGCATCAACGCCACAGCCTACCTGAGTATTGTTGCCAATAGAGCACCTTTGGGATGTGGTGGAACGGGAGATTGGCATCATGGATGTGCAGCCGACAAATCTGCAGCAACTGTGTGATGCTATCATGACAATATGGAGCAAAATCTCTGAGGAATATTTCCAGTAGCTTGATGAATCTCTGCCATGAAGGATTAAAGCAGTTCTGAAGGCAAAAGGGGGTCCGACCCGGTACTAGTGACCTAATAAAGTGGCCGGTGAGTGTAATTTACAGTGTTTATCCTAAATAAGTTCATAGCCCTCACAGATCTCTCTGTTACAGTATATTCTCTCCAGGATGCTCCACAGTAATATATGTGTGCAGATACAGTAGATTAGCCACTACCAAAGACAAAACTGATCAGCTAATTAACAAGGAGATCACAGTGCAGAGATTACTGCGCACAGAGTAATGTGTTGGAGAAAAATATTAAATACAAATTTAATAAACAGGCAGAATCAGGAGAATTTAAAGGTTTTTATTTAGTTTAAATTTTGTAGTTTGTAATTGCTTTATTGCAATAACTGGTTTGAGTTTAAATGCATGATCTTTCTGTCCCTAAAGGTGTTCATGAGCAAACTCTTATTTTAATGAATATTTCTGTTTAATGAAACCAAATATTACTGTCTATAATCACTGGGAAATTGATCAATTATGTATGTTCAAAAGGGTGTGTGTGTGTGTGTGTGTGTGTTTGTGTGTTTGTTGGGGGAAAAACAAATAAATTACAATTAATAAAATTTTAAATTAATTAAACAAATAAAAATCAGCTAAACCCACTGAAGACGCACTGCAGCACAGCTTGTAGATTCCTGCTAAACTAAAATCTTTTGGAAATAAGACAATACTGAGACATAAAGATGCTGAAATGTGTACAGAGATGTAGAGCGGGAGATTTCCAGCAGAGAAACACTCGATCACCACAGCAGATCTATGAAATCACTTTATTATTATTAATATTATTATTATGTGTGTGTGTGTGGCGATTCCAGGAATGTTACAGTCTACAGTCTGTCTATCAGAGCATGCAGTGAAAACACAGAAGACACACACAAACATCATCTACAACACACACACACACACACACACACACGGGACACGCCAACGCATGCATACAGAAACAGAGAGAGAGAAGATACTCTGACCTTAACACACACTGAAGAAATCATATCAGAATACACAGAATACAAACAGAATATCTCCAGAACACAACCATCGAGAGACAGGAACAGATCACAGACAGGAGAACCACAGCGGCGCTTTAAGAGCTGCGCAGGACACGTACATTCAGAGATCACGACTATGGCATATTCATCAATTACTGTTATGACGGCAGTATCTTCATTATGGAGAGAAACGCAGTGACTCCAGTGGAGGATGTGTGTGTGTGTGTGTGTGTGTTTAGATGAGTACACATGATTATTTCTTCACTCTCGAACATGTAAAACATCTTCAGGGACGTTTGCTCTTGATTGTTTTTCCTTCTGATGGTTTATTTGTTCAGTTTGAGACACCAAAACCAAAGTAGGACCCGAATAGGAGGAATATTGTCCACAGACACACACTCTCTCTCGCACACACAGCAACACTCTTTGGTTTAATAAAGGAGTGATGTGATTGGGCAGTGTATTATCCATTAGTGCAGTCGGACAGGAGCGAACGCAGAGGTTTGTGCGTCTGGACACGTGAGAATGGCACATCAGACTTTACACGTCTGAGAAAGGCAGTCAGATCTGGAGGCGTGGCCACGGATATTAATATTCATGAGGGACTCCACATTCACAGCACAGACATTAGCATATGTTAATCCTGACATCACTGCAGATTTATGGATATTATTCTTCTCATTAATATTTTCTTCACGGAATGTCTGGAAAATCTGGAATGTTTAAAAGGACACGATGGCAGCTTAATCCTACGCTACGTTCACCATTTCTGCAGTGTTTTACATGTGCGTCGTTATTTACAGTGTTTGTGAATATAAATGAATGAAAAACAAGTCGAGCATGATATAAAAGATGTCTATAAACACAGTCTGCCCTATACGTCTGATTCTCTGAGTTAGGAAACGCCTTTACCATCATCAGTTTCACACTGCAGAACACGCTTTACTCACAGCTTCGGTCTCGCTTCTGGTCCAAATATCCAAACATTCTTACATCAAGAAGCTGTTTTCTGGACAAGCACTACATAATCCGATTATTCTGCTCATTTTATTGACAAACTCAGCTCATTTTGACTGATTAATTCTGAAAACAAGACTCTATTAGTGCTCGTCTAGAAAATGCTTCAGATATTTGGACTAGAAACAGACACACACTGTGAGTCAGAGAAGCGTGTTCATCAGTGTGAAGAATAACGAAGCCAGCGTTTAAAGATCCTAATGAAACCCTCCTTCAATAAACTGCTTTGACTGAAACTAGGAAGACGACACGGACATTCTGGAGCGATTAAACATAGATAACGATGAAGATTGTCTGTTATTGCTGATCTATAAACAAGCATCGGCACAGCACATCTTCATTCAGAAACAAATATTGCACCATTGTCACTGTCTGTTTAGGTGAAGAGAGCAACACGACACACGACTACTGTACAGCAGCGCAGATGAGCACGATGATCTAGATTCACCTCTGTGTATGACTATAGCCCTATTGATCCAATTGTAGTAGTGTGTGATGGAGGTTCTGCAGTGTACAATATACGGAACGCAACACTCGCCAGTGCTGAATCTGTTTAATGAGTGAGGCGATGCAGATCTACAGACAACAAACCCAATTATTGCCTTCAACTGGAGTGTGCTGGAGCTGGAGCGGCGTACAGTGCAGAGAAGCAACATAAAGAACTGTTTCACATGCGGAGAAACAGCACAACACCATCATGTGCGACGCTGTCTGTGTGTGTGTGTGTGTGTGTGTGTGATCGGACACCATGTGATGGTCAATGAGCGAATCGTTTACAGTATATATATTTATAT